>WNWK01014547.1:0-50939 GCA_009830355.1 Cherax destructor | reverse complement strand
TATTCACTGCTGGTATTCACTGGCTGTGATATTCACTGGCTGGTATTCACTGGCTGTGATATTCACTGGCTGGTATTCACTGGCTGTGATATTCACTGGCTGGTATTCACTGGCTGTGATATTCACTGGCTGGATATTCACTGGCTGTGATATTCACTGGCTGTGATATTCACTGGCTGGTATTCACTGGCTGTGATATTCACTGGCTGGTATTCACTGGCTGTGATATTCACTGGCTGTGTATTCATTGTTTCACTGGTGTGATATTCACTGCTGTGATATTCACTAAGCTGGTATTCACTGGCTGTGATATTCACTGGCTGGTATTCACTGGCTGTGATATTCACTGGCTGGTATTCACTGGCTGGTATTCACTGGCTGTGATATTCACTGGCTGGTATTCACTGGCTGTGATATTCACTGGCTGGTATTCACTGGCTGATATTCACTGGCTGGTATTCACTGGCTGTGATATTCACTGGCTGGTATTCACTGGCTGTGATATTCACTGGCTGGTATCACTGTACACTGGCTGGTATTCACTGGCTGGATATTCACTGGCTGTGATATTCACTGGCTGTGTATTCACTGGCTGCTATTCACTGGCTGGTATTCACTGGCTGTGATATTCACTGTGATCCTGGTATTCACTGGCTGTGATATTCACTGTAATGTGGTTTCACTGCTGTATTCACGCGGTATCAGGATCACTGGTGGTATTCACGCTGTATCATGTAGTGGATATGGCGGTCAGTGGTATTCACTGGTATTCATCGATCACTGATCACTGGCTGTATTCACTGGCTGTATTCTGGTATTCATGGCTGGTATTACTGTGGTATTATGGCGTATTCATGTGGTTCGGTGTATTTCACGCTATTCACGCTGTATTCACTGGCTGTATCCCTGGATCTGGGTTACTGGCTGGATTCACTGGCGGTATTCCTGGCTGTATATCACTGGCTGGTATTCACTGGCTGTTTCCTGTGAATACGCTGATCACTGGCGGTATTCACTGGCTGGATCACGGTGGATCACTGTGTCATGCTGTATTCACTGCTGTATCACTGCTGGATTCTGTGTATATTCACGTTGATATTCACGGCTGGTATTCACGGCTGGATTACTGGTGGTATTCTGGCTGTATTCACTGGCTGGTTTATTTGGATATCACTGGCTGGTATTCACGTGGACTGCTGGTATTACTGGCTGATTCACTGTTATTACTGCTGTATTCACTGTATTCGCTGTATTCACTGCTGGTATTCACTGGCGTATTCACTGGCTGGTATTCACTGGTGGTATTCACTGGCTGGTATTCACTGGCTGGTATTCACTGGCTGGTATTCACTGGCTGTATTCATGGCTGTGATATTCATGCTGGTATTCACTGGCTGGTATTCATGGCTGGTATTCACTGTGTATTCACTGGTTTATCACTGGCTGTATTCACTGGCTGTTTCACTGGCTGGTATTCCTGGCTGGTATTACGGCTGGTATTCACTGGCTGGTATCACTGGCTGTATTCACTGGCTGTATTCACTGGCTGTATTCACTGGTGGTATTCACTGGCTGGTATTCACTGCTGGTATTCACTTGTATTCACTGCTGGTATTCACTGGCTGGTATTCACTGGCTATAGTGTATTCACTGGCTGATCACGGTGGTATTCACTGGCTGGTATTCACTGGTGGTATTCACTGCTGGTTTCACTGGCTGTTTCACTGGCTGGTATTCTGGCTGGTATTCACTGGCTGTATCACTGGCTGGTATTCACTGGCTGGTATTCACTGGCTGGTATTCACTGGCTGGTATTCACTGGCTGTGATATTCACTGGCTGTATTCACTGGCTGGTATTCACTGGCTGGTTCACTGGCTGGTATTCACTGGCTGGTATTCACTGGCTGTATTCACTGGCTGTATTCACTGGCTGGTATTCACTGGCTGGTATTCACTGGCTGGATTCACTGGCTGGTATTCACTGGCTGTGTATTCACTGGCTGGTATTCACTGGCTGGATATTCACTGTTCGGCTGGTATTCACTGGCTGTGATATTCACTGGCTGGTATTCACTGGCTGTGATATTCACTGGCTGGTATTCACTGGCTGGTATTCACTGGCTGGTATTCACTGGTTCATGTGTATTCACTGCTGGTATTCACTGGCTGTGATATTCACTGGCTGTGATATTCACTGGCTGGTATTCACTGGCTGTGGTATTCACTGGCTGGTATTCACTGGCTGGTATTCACTGGCTGGTATTCACTGGCTGGTATTCACTGGCTGTGATATTCACTGGCTGTGTATTCACTGGCTGTATTCACTGGCTGTGATATTCACTGGCTGGTATTCACTGGCTGGTACATATTCACTGGCTGTATTCACTGGCTGTGTATTCACTGGCTGGTATTCACTGGCTGTGTATTCACTGGCTGTTCATTGCTGGTATTCACTGGCTGGTATTCACTGGCTGGTATTCACTGGCTGGTATTCACTGGCTGTGATATTCACTGGCTGGTATTCACTGGCTGGAATTCACTGGCTGGTATTCACTGGCTGTAATATTCACTGGCTGTAATATTCACTGGCTGGAATTCACTGGCTGCTATTCACTGGCTGGTATTCACTGGCTGTGATATTCACTGGGCTGGTATTCACTGGCTGTTCACTGGCTGGTATTCACTGGCTGGTATTCACTGGCGGGTATTCACTGGCTGTGATATTCACTGGCTGTGATATTCACTGGCTGGTATTCACTGGCTGGTATTCACTGGCTGTAATATTCACTGGCTGGTATTTACTGGCTGTGGTATTCACTGGCTGTAATATTCACTGGCTGGTATTCACTGGCTGGTATTCACTGGCTGGTATTCACTGGCTGGTATTCACTGGATGTGATATTCACTGGCTGGTATTCACTGGCTGGTATTCACTGGCTGTGGTATTCACTGGCTGGTATTCACTGGCTGGTATTCACTGGCTGGTATTCACTGGCTGTGGTATTCACTGGCTGGTATTCACTGGCTGGTATTCACTGGCTGTGATATTCACTGGCTAGTAGTCACTGGCTGGTAGTCACTGGCTGGTATTCACTGGCTGGTATTCACTGGCTGTGGTATTCACTGGCTGGTATTCACTGGCTGTGATATTCACTGGCTGTGGTATTGACTGGCTGTGATATTCACTGGCTGGTATTCACTGGCTGATATTCACTGGCTGTGATATTCACTGGCTGGTATTCACTGGCTGGTATTCACTGGCTGGTATTCACTGGCTGGTATTCACTGGCTGGTATTCACTGGCTGTGATATTCACTGGCTGGTATTCACTGGCTGTGGTATTCACTGGCTGGTATTCACTGGCTGGTATTCACTGGCTGGTATTCACTGGCTGGTATTCACTGGCTGTGATATTCACTGGCTGGTATTCACTGGCTGGTATTCACTGGCTGTAGTCATTTGCTTCATGGCTGGTATTCACTGGCTGGTATTCACTGGCTGTGGTATTCACTGGCTGGTATTCACTGGCTGTGATATTCACTGGCTGGTATTCACTGGCTGGTATTCACTGGCTGGTATTTGCTGGCTGGTATTCACTGGCTGTGTATTCACTGGCTGGTATTCACTGGCTGGTATTCACTGGCTGGTATTCACTGGCTGGTATTCACTGGCTGGTATTCACTGGCTGTGATATTCACTGGCTGGTATTCACTGGCTGGTATTCACTGGCTGGTATTCACTGGCTGGTATTCACTGGCTGGTATTCACTGGCTGGTATTCACTGGCTGGTATTCACTGGCTGGTATTCACTGGCTGGTATTCACTGGCTGGTATTCACTGGCTGGTATTCACTGGCTGGTATTCACTGGCTGGTATTCACTGGCTGGTATTCACTGGCTGGTATTCACTGGCTGGTATTCACTGGCTGGTATTCACTGGCTGGTATTCACTGGCTGGTATTTACTGGCTGGTATTCACTGGCTGGTATTCACTGGCTGGTATTCACTGGCTGGTATTCACTGGCTGGTATTCACTGGCTGGTATTCACTGGCTGGTATTCACTGGCTGGTATTCACTGGCTGGTATTCACTGGCTGGTATTTACTGGCTGGTATTCACTGGCTGGTATTCACTGCTGGATATTCACTGGCTGGTATTTACTGGCTGTATTCACTGGCTGGTATTCACTGGCTGGTATTCACTGTCTGGTATTCACTGGCTGGTATTCACTGGCTGGTATTCACTGGCTGGTATTCACTGGCTGGTATTTACTGGCTGGTATTCACTGGCTGGTATTCACTGGCTGGTATTCACTGTCTGGTATTCACTGTCTGGTATTCACTGGCTGGTATTCACTGGCTGGTATTCACTGTCTGGTATTCACTGGCTGGTATTTACTGGCTGGTATTCACTGGCTGGTATTCACTGGCTGGTATTCACTGTCTGGTATTCACTGGCTGGTATTCACTGGCTGGTATTCACTGTCTGGTATTCACTGGCTGGTATTCACTGGCTGGTATTCACTGTCTGGTATTCACTGGCTGGTAATTGCAAACAAGCGATACAAGATGCGAAACAACCACAGGGAGAGTTGAATTATAGCTTTAGGCCTCTCGTGTTGCAATTAACACGTCTTCAGGCGCTTGCAGCATTTGCAGAAATGAATAAGATGTCAATTATTAAGCTAGAATGAGTCGTTCTCCTGAACGGCTCATTCTAGCCAGAATCGTTCTCCTGGTGATGTGTTGATTGCAAACAAGGGTCCTAGATTTATCATTCAACTCCCTTGTGTTTTTTCATCTTAATAAATGTGTGAATTGTCCAAGAGGATAATCAAAACAAGTCAGTCAAAATTAATTATTTCCTTTGAGGTCTTTGTATTATCTTATTATTTAAACCTTAATGTTGCAGTTTTATAACTGTAGTATAAAGCACCCCTCTGGCAAGACAGTGATGGAGTGAATGATGGTGAAAGTTTTTCTTTCTGGGTTACCTTGCCTTGGTGGGAAACTGCCGATGTGTTAATAAAAATAAAGATCATATTTATAGTTCTTGACCACATAGTATATATTCTAGCACTTACTTGCTCTAAGCAATAATTCAATAAATTTATTTTTTATAATATAATAATTTTAGAATTATCATTATACTAATAATCTTAAGTCTAGTGTCTGTTATTACGACCAAGATACACACATGAAAGGGTAACTTGTCTTTAGAACAAACATGTACTGAGGTGTACACCAACTTCCCGTCATACATTATCCATTACCCACGGTGACGATCTGGGTTCGATTCCCAGCCAGGGTAGAAACATTGGGCGTGTTTCTTTACAACTATTGTCTATGTTCACCCATCAATAAAATGGGTACCTGGGTGTTAGTGGACTGGTGTGGGTAGCATCCTGGGTGTTAGTGGACTGGTGTGGGTGGCATCCTGGGTGTTAGTGGACTGGTGTGGGTGAAATTCTGGGTGTTAGTGGACTGGTGTGGGTCGCATCCTGGGTGTTAGGGGACTGGTGTGTGTAGCATCCTGGGTGTTAATGGACTGGTGTGGGTGGCATCCTGGGTGTTAGTGGACTGGTGTGGGTGGCATCCTAAGTGTTAGTGGACTGGTGTGGGTGGCATCCTGGGTGTTAGTGGACTGGTGTGGGTGGCATCCTAAGTGTTAGTGGACTGGTGTGGGTGGCATCCTGGGTGTTAGTGGACTGGTGTGGGTGGCATCCTGGGTGTTAGTGGACTGGTGTGGGTGGCATCCTGGGTGTTAGTGGACTGGTGTGGGATCTCATCCCGCTACAAATCTGACCTAATTTGCGGGGAATGTTCAGCATAACAAGGGGCTTTCTATATAGTAGTATGTCACTGATATCTGACATAGACAGAGATGTAAGCCACAGTGCCGTGTCTTCCTTTGCGGACGATCCCCTAATTTGTATCCATCAGTCAAATATTTAAATGGGCCGCGGAAAACAATAAGAAGTTCAATGAACAGAAATTTCAATTACACTGATATGGAAAACTCGAGGAAATTCAAACGGTATCAGAGTATAAAACAAATTCCAACCACGCAAAAGAGCGAAAAACTAGTGTGAAGGACCTGGGAGTGATAATGTCAGAGGATCTCACTTTCAAAGATCACATCAATGTATCTACCTCATCTGCTAGGAAAATGATAGGATGGATAATGACAACATTTAAAACTAGGGACGTCAAGCCTATGATAATCCTCTTCAAATCCGTTGTTCTCTCTAGGCTGGAATATTGCTGTACACTAATTGCCCCCTTCAAGGCAGGTGAAATTGCTGACCTGGAGAATGTATAAAGAACTTTCACGGCACACATAAGTACAATAAAGCACCTAAATTACTTGGAACGGTTGAAGTCCCTTGATTTGTATGTCCTGGAATGCAGGCGAGAAAGATACATGATAATATACACTTGGAAAATCCTAGAGGAACTAGTCCCAAATTTGCACACGAAAATCACTCCCTGTGAAAGTAAAGACTCGGCAGGAGATGCAACATTCCCTCAATGAAAAGCATGGGAGCCACGAGTGAGTACGCTAACACAATAAGTGTCAGGGGCCCAAGACTGTTCAACTGTCTCCCAGCATACGTAAGGAGAATTACCAACAGACCCCTGGCTGTTTTCAAGAAGGCACTAGACAGGCACCTAAAGTCAATACATGACCAGCCGGGCTGTGGTTCGTACGTCGGTTTGCGTGTGGCTAGCAGTAACAGCCTGGTTGATCAGGCCCTGATCCACCGTGAAGCCTGGTCACAGACTGGGCCGCGGGTGCGTTGACCCCTGAAACCCTCTCCAGGTATACTCCAGGAATCCCCTTTGACCCATGCATGTCAGGAGAATTGATAGGGAACAGTGTAGTAAAGAAAGCGAATGCCAGACTGAAGTTCCTCTACACACAAGCACAGTGTCTACCTACTGAGGCTCGCAGGACCCTGTGTCTAGCCCTAATACAATGTCATATGGACTACGCTTGCTCTTCATGGTACTCTGCCTTGACAAAATGGTAAGATTCAGAACAAAGTGGAAAGATTCATCCTCGACCTGGGTCCAAGATTCATCCTGGACCTGGGTCCAAGATTCATCCTGGACCTGGGTCCAAGATTCATCCTGGACCTGGGTCCAAGATTCATCCTGGACCTGGGTCCAAGATTCATCCTGGACCTGGGTCCAAGATTCATCCTGGACCTGGGTCCAAGATTCATCCTGGACCTGGGTCCAAGATACATCCTGGACCTGGGTCCAAGATTCATCCTGGACCTGGGTCCAAGATTCATCCTGGACCTGGGTCCAAGATTCATCCTGGACCTGGGTCCAAGATTCATCCTGGACCTGGGTAAAAGATTCACCCTGGACCTGGGTCAAAGATTTATCCAGGACCTGGGTCCAAGATTCATCCTGGACCTGGGTCCAAGATTCATCCTGGACCTGGGTCCAAGATTTATCCTGGACCTGGGTCAAAGATTCATCCTGGACCTGGGTCCAAGATTCATCCTGGACCAGGGTCCAAGATTCATCCTGGACCTGGGTCCAAGATTCATCCTGGACCTAGGTCCAAGATTCATCCTGGACCTGGGTCCAAGATTCTTCCTGGACCTGGATCCAAGATTCATCCTGGACCTGGGTCCAAGATTCATCCTGGACCTGGGTCCAAGATTCATCCTGGACCTGGGTCCAAGATTCATCCTGGACCTGGGTCCAAGATTCATCCTGGACCTGGGTCCAAGATTCATCCTGGACCTAGGTCCAAGATTCATCCTGGACCTGGGTCCAAGATTCATCCTGGACCTGGGTCCAAGATTCATCCTGGACCTGGGTCCAAGATTCATCCTGGACCTGGGTCCAAGATTCATCCTGGACCTGGGTCCAAGATTCATCCTGGACCTGGGTCCAAGATTCATCCTGGACCTGGGTCCAAGATTCATCCTGGACCTGGGTCCAAGATTTATCCTGGACCTGGGTCCAAGATTCATCCTGGACCTGGGTCCAAGATTCATCCTGGACCTGGGTCCAAGATTCATCCTGGACCTGGGTCCAAGATTCATCCTGGACCTGGGTCCAAGATTCATCCTGGACCTGGGTCCAAGATTCATCCTGGACCTGGGTCCAATATTTATCCTGGACCTGGGTCCAAGATTCATCCTGGACCTGGGTCCAAGATTCATCCTGGACCTGGGTCCAAGATTTATCCTGAACCTGGGTCAAAGATTCATCCTGGACCTGGGTCCAAGATTCATCCTGGACCTGGGTCCAAGATTCATCCTGGACCTGGGTCCAAGATGCATCCTGGACCTGGGTCCAAGATTCTTCCTGGACCTGGATCCAAGATTTATCCTGGACCTGGGTCCAAGATTCATCCTGGACCTGGGTCCAAGATTCATCCTGGACCTGGGTCCAAGATTCTTCCTGGACCTGGATCCAAGATTCATCCTGGACCTGGGTCCAAGATTCTTCCTGGACCTGGATCCAAGATTTATCCTGGACCTGGATCCAAGATTTATCCTGGACCTGGGTCCAAGATTCATCCTGGACCTGGGTCCAAGATTCATCATGGACCTGGATCCAAGATTTATCCTGGACCTGGGTCCAAGATTCATCCTGGACCTGGGTCCAAGATTCATCCTGGACCTGGGTCCAAGATTCTTCCTGGACCTGGATCCAAGATTTATCCTGGACCTGGGTCCAAGATTCATCCTGGACCTGGGTCCAAGATTCTTCCTGGACCTGGATCCAAGATTTATCCTGGACCTGGGTCCAAGATTCATCCTGGACCTGGGACCAAGAGAGCATGTAGGCCAGGATGAATTACAACAATTGGATATGCTGAATATTGAAGACAGAGTAAAACAACTTAAATTAAATCAAGTTTATAAAATTGATCACAGTGTCCAGAATATCTTGCTGCCAATTTTGTCAAGGCTGAGAACCAAAGCAGTCATAGTACAAGAGGGAGGGAACACAACGTTTTAGTACCCACAATAGGTAGTCAGGCTTGAAACACCTTTTACTGTACAGCAATAAAGGAGTGGAACAGACTGCCTGCACATGTCAAAGCCAGTCACAGCATGAGCCAGTTAAGGAAGAGAGCCTAAAGGTACCTAATTAATGTAGTGACAGAAGGAGAGGAGAGAGATTTCTGGTATAGCTAACATACATGTACCTATTACTATGATCTGATCCTCTCTTTAGTGTTAATGTAATTAACTCAGTTACCTTATTCCTAGTTTATCACCTTTTATTGCTTTCCACATAGTTGAGTTACTTAAATAATAAGATATTACAACGACCCCAATGTAAATAAGTCACTTCGTCTGACTTTTTGAATTATCAAGAGTAATGTACACATATGCTGCCATGTATGGGAATTTATCTGGGTAGAAATTTTAGATGGATATGAAAAGGAGTGATTTACGTTCCCTCAGACCTGGATAGGTACCAAGGGAGACTACTTTGGAAGGGAATTGTTAAGGTTTCAAGCCATGATAATGCAGTAATTCCAGGAGATTATAAATTTATTCAAATTTATTGGAATATATTGACTCTGAATCAAAGAGTCAAACGACTTCCTGGGGGTGATTCAAGACTGTTTTAAATCGGGTTTTACTGAACGAACGAGGGGAATAATTTTAATAATTTGGAGATTACAGAAGAAGAGCAAGCACAAAGCGATTACATTTAAAATATAATGGAAGTAAGTCAAGATAATTCAGAAAGATCCCGAGATTTTGGTTCAGCGGATTATAATGGCCTTAGGGAAGACCCATCATCTGGGGTCCGGGGTAATGTAAACAACTGACGAGAGGAGGTTTTTTAAACACAATATACACTCCCCAGAGAACATTTATTATCTATTGAGAAATAAGATCGAATAGAAACAATCCGAGATGGATAACCAATAGGCTGAAACATCTTTTAGGGCAGAATCAATGAATTTATAGGCCTAGCAAGGGAGGTGTGGGCCCTCTCACGGATCAATTCATTCACACTGAACGAGACGTTAAAAAAAGGATAAGAAAAGATAAAAGAAACTATCAAACTAAATTTCATTATTAAAATCATAAGGATTCGAAAATTAATCTGATAGGCTGTTTCCAGATATATAGAACAGAGGCTAGAGGAAAACTTAGGTCTACAAGAAACACTCAGGACTCTTTACTTACAACAAAGAAATATACTCCATTTTTAACAACTATTTCTCATGGGTTTTGACTCACGAGGATACAGACATCTCAGTAATGAATAATTATAGAGTCTGAGGACAATAAATTATGCAATATGGCATCGCTGTGGTTGTGTACAGTGAGATCAATAACACTGTTACCAGATCAACAATACCTAGATCCCCGACACAGAAGTTAAGGCAACTCGCTATATATACTGGGAGAGACACACACCTCTTGATAGCTTGGTTAATGGGGTCATTTAGGCTGCTTGGACCCTATTAACCACCAGTCAAAAACAAAATATAGTCACTGAAATAGAGATTAAAGCAAACTCTCAGTGTATATACACTCAGAGACGTACGCATTTTGAGGTATGTATGTTGAGGGTGATTAGCCCCCTGTTAGGGTTAATTAACGGGGTTTGAAGCCTATCGATTAAACTAAGGTCAACACCAGGCAACAATACGTTAAATCCTAAAATAGGGATTAAATTAAATTCTCAATATATGTGTTTACAGAAATACATTTGTCGGTGTATATATCATGTCATTATTCACTAGTTTCCCATAACATTTAGTGTATTCTTTTTGTAGTATTTATGGAATACATAAATACAATTTGTATTCGTGGAATACAAGTCATGTAACTTGTGTTGCAGCCTTTGTGCTCAAAGGGATTTTTCCAACTACCTGGATTTACATGGCACTAATCCGCTCTTAGAACAATAGAAATTATGACGACATTTTGCTCCGATTTGAGCCATTAAGTAGCCACTAGTACAAGGTATACACACCATAGCTGACATCAATGACATACTACTATATAGAAAGTCACTTGTTATGCTGAGCATTTCCCGCAAATTAGGTCCTTGTCCCAGGATGCGAACCAGAACTTTTAAAACTAGGGACGCCGAGACCATGATGATTCTCTTCAAATCTCTTGTTCTGTCTAGGCTGGAATACTGCTGTACACTAACTACCCCTTCAAGGCAGGTGACACTGCTGACCTGGAGAGTGTACAAAGAACTTTCACAGCACACATAAGTACGATAAAGCACCTAAATTACTAGGAACGGTTGAAGGTCCTTGATCTCTATTCCCTGGAACGCAGGCGAGAGAGGTACATGATAATATACACTTGGAAAATCCTTGAGGGATTAGTACCAATCTTGCACACGAAAATCAGTCCCTATGGAAGCAAAAGACTCGGCAGGAGATGCAACATTTCCCCAATGAAAAGCAGGGGCGCCACGAGTACACTGAGAGACAACACAGTAAGTGTCCAGGGCCCAAGACTGTTGAACTGCCTCCCAGCATACATAAGGGGGATTACCAATAGACCCCTGGCTGTCTTCTAGAAGGCACTGGACAGGCACCTAAAATCAGTACCTGACCAACCAGGCTGTGGTTCGTACGCCAGTTTGAGTGCGGACAGCAGTAACAGCCTGGTTGATCAGACCCTGATCCACCACAAGGCCTGGTCTCAGACCGAGCTGCGGGGGCGTTGACCCCCGAAACCCTCTCCAGGTAAACTCCAGGTATACATAAATCCACTAACACCCAGGTACCCATTATTAATGATGGGGGAACACAGACAACCAGTGTAAGGAAACACGCCCAATGTTTTCACCCTCGCTGGGAATCGAACCCGGACATTCTCTGTGTGAAGCGAGAGCTTTAGTCACCAGGCCAGGGGGCACCGTCTTTAGTGTCCGGGTTATATGTGTGTTGTGCCAGTGACGGTCATGTGGCATTTTTAGTTTACATGGTTTGTCCCTATCTGCTGTGAGATTAATTTCTCACAACCGAAGTGGCTAGTTTACTGTGCACTCCACATCCATCCTGTGCACGGTAACGCAAGAGCATATGGATACACAGAAGACCTCAGAACTAGACCCCAGGAGGATTAACAAAAGTACATCTGCATTTATACCCACAGTTGACTAATATGTTGAAAACAAACTTAGGAAAATAAGCACTAAGCTGCTGTGACTTTGTAAATAATTAAGCACTAGGCAGCTGTGACTTTGTAAATAATTAAGGACTAAGCTGCTGTGACTTTGTAAATAATTAAACACTAGGCTGCTGTGACTTTGTAAATAATTAAGCACTAGGCTGCTGTGACTTTGTAAATAATTAAGCACTAGGCTGCTGTGAATTTGTAAATAAGATCAGGAGAGAGTAGAGTGTAATGTTACAGTAGAATAATGAACAAGGAGGAGGATTTAGAAGGAAGAAAATAAGGGAAATAAGCTTGATTTGAGGAGTATAGTAGGAGGGGAACAGGAGGAAAGCGAAACAACGAGGAGATGAATGAGAAATAAGAAACCGGAGGTATTAGGAAGATAAGGAAATGAGGTAGAAAATATAAGACAAATAAGAGGAGGCTGATGTGCGTGTGTAGTGGAGATAAGATAGAAGGAGGAGAAGAAGAAAGATGTAAATGAAGACGTTGAGAACAATACACGAAGAAATGAGAGAAATGTCACAATTGAGCAATAAGAGAAATAAAACTAAATGAGGGGAGAGGAGGAAGAGAAGAGTAAGTAAGTAAGTTTATTCAGGTATACACAAATACATTTGCATACATTATCATACATAGCAGCATATGTGTAGAGAACCCAGGATAACCCAAAAAAGTCTGACAGAGTGACTTATTTTGCCACCGAAGTTGTTAGTTTATTGTGCCCCTCATATCCATCCTGTGGACTAGAGAAATTAGATGGAAAGGAGAGAAAATCAGGGAAAAACAGACGAGGAATGTTAGGAAAGTCTAAGAGAAACGTAACTGAAGGAGATGGCAACACTGAAGAGCAAGCTTAGCATCATTATTATGGGAGCAGTGTGCCTGCGTCTCCCACAGTGAGTGGTCGCTAGTCGTGTAATCCCTTGTCCAGGATCCATGGAACATCCGGCTGTTACCAACTTCCGCAACTACATCAGGATTAAAACTGTTCCTCCTAATCCAGACCATGGTTAGTAAGTTAGGATAAAGCTTAATGTATGGCCTGGTGATGGCGCGGGGGCGTTCACCCCCGAAACACCCTCCAGGTATACAGGTAAGTTATTTAGGTACAGTTATATTTAAATACAATTATCACCTTCTGGGATTCCTTTCTGGGATCCTCTTCTGGGATCCCTTTCTGGGAATCCCTTCTGGGATCCCCTTCCAGGACTCCCATCTGGGATCCCCTTCTGGGATTTCCTTCTAGGATCCCTTTCTGGGAATCCCTTCTGGGATCACCTTCTGGGATCCCTTTCTGGGATTCCCTTATGGGGTCCCATTCTGGGATTCCCTTCTGGGACCCCCTTCTGGGATCCCGTTCTTGGATTTCCTTCTGGGATCCCATTCTGGGATTCCCTTCTGGGATCCCCTTCAACTGAAGAGGATCCCAGAAGGGGGTGAAAATATACAGGCCAATTAATCGCCTGAGTTTGTGTCCACATAGTAAATTACCCTCCAGGATAAACCAAAAAAAGGCAGTCAGTGTGACCCATTTCCATTGGGTTTAAACAAGACCCGCATAAGAACATAAGAACATAAGAAAGAAGGAACACTGCAGCAGGCCTACTGGCCCATGCGAGGCAAATCCAAGTCTCCAACCGGCTTAAGCCAATGCCCCGACCCAGCCAGGTCAGGTTACATTCACTTATGGAAGGAGCACGGCATTTGACCTAGTAGCACAAGCTAGTCAGGACCAACTCACACCCACCCGTATAGTATGGGCCAGTAGGCCTCGTGCAGTGCTCCTCCCTTCTTATGTTTTTATGCTTAGCATACTTATTATGTATACTTCTAGTTTATACATATACACTGCAGTAATGCGCATCACTTCGACTATACACATCATAGTAATATAGAATAGAATAGAATTTTTATTTCATTGCAAGTTTACATAGATTTTGTAATTACAATCATAAACTGAAGTGCCAGGAGAGCCACTGACATGCCATGGTGAAGTGCCAGGAGAGCCACTGACATGCCATGGTGAAGTGCCAGGAGAGCCACTGACATGCCATGGTGAAGTGCCAGGAGAGCCACTGACATGCCATGGTGAAGTGCCAGGAGAGCCACTGACATGCCATGGTGAAGTGCATGGAGAGCCACTGACATGCCATGGTGAAGTGCAAGGAGAGCCACTGACATGCCATGGTGAAGTGCCAGGAGAGCCACTGACATGCCATGGTGAAGTGCCAGGAGAGCCACTGACATGCCATGGTGAAGTGCAAGGAGAGCCACTGACATGCCATGGTGAAGTGCAAGGAGAGCCACTGACATGCCATGGTGAAGTGCCAAGAGAGCCACTGACATGCCATGACATTAAGGGCAGCTTAATATAATGACTTATAGACTATGTACTTAATACTAAGAGAAATTTATTGAGTTTGTTTTATTTAAATATTAGCAAGTAACAGTATATATTTGTTCAAATTACAATATGATGATATTATATTGTAACAAGTGTTTAGTAGGTGGTAACATAATAGTAAAAATTGAAATTATTTTATAGGAAAATAACTTTGAGCATTTTTTAAAGTAATTTACAGTATGAGTATTTAGTTTAGGGTGAGTAGGTGGTTTTTGAGAAGAGTCTTAAATTGATTTTCAGACAATGTTAGCTTAATATTTATTGGTAATGAATTCCAGATTCTGGGGCCCTTTATGTGCATAGAATTTTTGCATAGTTTGATATGGACTCGGGGTATATCAAAAAGGGATCTGTGTCTTGTGTTGTGGTCATGGGTCCTATTAAGGTGGGTGAGGAGAATTTTGAGCGGAGGGTTTATATTAGAGTGTAGAGTTCTATGTATGTAGTAGGTACAAGAATAAGTGTGAATGTTCTTTATGGTGAGTAGTTTTAGACTTTTGAATATAGGTGGAGTATGCTGTCTAGAGTGGGAATTTGTTATCATCCTGACTGCAGCCTTTTGCTGGGTTATGAGTGGTCTAAGGTGATTTAATGTTGTTGATCCCCATGCACAGATTCCATAGGTGAGATAAGGGTAGATGAGTGAGTGATATAGTGCAAGGAGAGCTGATTGTGGTACATAATAGCGTATCTTAGATAATATACCTACTGTCTTTGAGATTTTCTTGGAAATTTGTTGTATATGTGTTTGGAATTTAAGGCTACTGTCAAGGTGGATTCCTAGGAATTTTCCCTCTGTGAGTCTTGTGATGGGTGTACCATTAAGTGTTATGTTAAGTGGAACATTTGTGGCTTTGTTTCCAACCTGTATGAAGTAGGTCTTGTCAGTATTGAGAGTAAGCTTGTTAGTCGTCATCCATGTTGATATTTTCTGTAATTCGGCATTAACAGTGTTGGCCAGTATGACTGGATTTGGGTGAGAGAAGACATACGTTGTGTCATCTGCAAATAATATGGGTTTGAGTAGTTGTGATGCATTCGGTAGGTCATTTATGTAAATGAGGAATAGGAGTGTCCCCAGGACACTTCCTTGAGGGACTCCGACTGTAATTTGTTGTGTGGAAGAGTTCGCTCCATTTGTGTACACGTATTGGCTTCTGTTGGTGAGGTATGACTTTAGGTAGTTGAGTGAGTGACCCCTTATACCATAGTGTGCTAATTTTGTGAGCAGTAAATCATGGTCGACTGTATACACATCATAGTAATATACACATCATAGTAATATACACATCATAGTAATATACACATCATAGTAATATACACATCATAGTAATATACACATCATAGTAATATACACATCATAGTAATATACACATCATAGTAATATACACATCATAGTAATATATACATCATAGTAATATACACATCATAGTAATATACACATCATAGTAATATACACATCATAGTAATATACACATCATAGTAATATACACATCATAGTAATATACACATCATAGTAATATACACATCATAGTAATATAAACATCATAGTAATATACACATCATAGTAATATACACACCATAATATACACATCATAGTAATATACACGTCATAGTAATATACACATCATAGTAATATGCACTAATATACACCTTTGAGTGTATACATTACAGTAATATATTTCTCAGTATACACACTAGAATAATATACACAATAGTAATGTATATTCAATGCAGTAGTGTACACATGAATGTATGTGTGATAATATACACCCCTCAGTGTATATTAGTGTACATACATAGTAATATACACCTCAGTATATATGCATTAATATAATACACTTCATTGTGTACTCACTACAGTAATACACACCTCACTGTATACACATTATAGTAATATACACCTCAGCCTAAATTTACATTAATACACCTCAAAGTATTACAAACATTTCAGCAATATACACCTCGGTATATATAAACTACAACAATAAACACTTCTTATACACCCTACACACCTCGGTGTATACACACTAGGGTGATATACGTCTCAGTGTATGACCGTGTATGGCCAGGACAACATTCTTAATTCCTTTCAACACGTCAGCCGTTTCCCACCGAGGCAGGGTGGCCCACCGAGGCAGGGTGGCCCACCGAGGCAGGGTGGCCCACCGAGGCAGGGTGGCCCACCGAGGCAGGGTGGCCCAAAAGGAAAAAACGAAAGTTTCTCCTTTTACATTTAGTAATTTATTCAGGAGAAGGGGTTACTAGCCCCTTGCTCCAGGCATTTTATTCGCCTCTTACGACACGCATGGCTTACGGAGGAAGAATTCTGTTCCACTTCCCCATGGATATAAGAGGAAATAAGAACAAGAACTAGTAAGACAATAGAAGAAAACCCAGAGGGGTGTGTATATATATGCTTGTACATGAATGTGTAGTGTGACCTAAGTATAAGTAGAAGTAGCAAGACGTACCTGAAATCTTGCATGTTTATGAGACAGAAAAAAGACACCAGCAATCCTACCATCATGTAAAACAATTACAGGCTTTCGTTTTACACTCACTTAGCAGGACGGTAGTACCTCCCTGGGCGGTTGCTGTCTACCAACCTACTACCTAGGAACATTCTTAATTATTCTTATTTATTCATACAACATCGAGAGCCATTGAGACATCAATATTACACAGACACACACACACACAGAACCAGGAGCTGAGTCTCGACCCTTGCAACCACAATTAGGTGAGTATAACACCAGGCACATCTCCTGAGGTGCACATCAACCAAATAACTGCTGCAGCATATGGGCGCCTAGCTAACCTAAGAACAGCATTCCGACATCTTAATAAAGAATCGTTCAGGACCTTGTACACTGTGTACGTTAGTCCCATACTGGAGTATGCAGCACCAGTTTGGAACCCACACCTAGCCAAGCACGTAAGGAGATTAGAGAAAGTGCAAAGGTTTGCAACATGACTAGTCCAGGAGCTAAGGGGTATGTCATACGAGGAGAGGTTAAGGGAACTCGACCTGACGACACTGGAGGACAGGAGAGATAGGGGGGATATGATAACGACATATAAAATACTGAGAGGAATTGACAAGGTGGACGAAGACAGAGTGTTCCAGAGATGGGACACAGCAACAAGGGGACACAGTTGGAAGTTGAAGACTCAAATGAATCACAGGGATGTTAGGAAGTATTTCTTCAGTCACAGAGTGGTCAGGAACTGGAATTATTTGGGAAGTGATGTAGTGCAGGATCCATACATAGCTTTAAGAAGAGGTATGATAAAGCTCATGGAGCAGGAAGAGTGACCAAGTAGGGGCCAGTGAAGAGGCGGGGCCAGGAGCTGTGACTCGACCCCTGCAACCACAACTAGGTGAGTACACACACACACACAGACAGGTGACTTAACAATGCAAGACAAGCCACTGGGGGGGGGAAATCTTAAGTACAAGTACTTTCACACTTCTCAGTGCTTCATCAGGAGCTGTGCGATGTTGCAAGGGCAACAACAGAAGAAGTAAGGTTAGTTTTCAGAGTATGGAAGTGTGGAGGCAACAGCCAGTCTGAGTCTGTCTGGGAGAGGCCCAGCGGGATGCCAACTACACACCGGTTCCCCCCAGTGGACGGGGCCACGGGGGCGTTGACCCCTGGAATACCCTCCAGGTAGACAGACTCCAGGCAGGTAGACACCCCACCCCATATGGGGTCGAGTGGGGTAGGCCTCACAGTTTGCAGATAGCATGAGGAAAAATACTAGTAGATAGTTAATATCCAACCCTAAGCTTCTAACCGTTGGGAACAGGTCATGTGACACAAAAAGTTACATTACAATAGTGGATCATTACATACCTTCATTTACAAACTTCTAACTCATGAAATAGAGGGGAATAATATCCCTCATTAGTCAACCGGTGTCGCAGAACCTTCCAAAACATCAGGAAATATTCTCAGCGTCAGTTAATATTCTTGTCATTCCTATCATTATTACCAACTATAATCCGCTAATAATATTATTATCATCATTATAATATTACCAACAACCTGATTCATTAAACCACTAAACTAGTTGCAATCACCGTGTTGCAACCACCTATGTGTACCTTGTACCACTGTACCTAGACGGGTTAGTGTGTGGGGGGACCGGTGTGTGGTTGGCATCTCACTGGGCCTCTCCCAGGCAGTGAGACTGACCGGTGCCTCCTGTTGTTGTCCTTGCAACATTGCACAGCTCCTGATGACGCACTGACAAGTGTGAAAGTACTTGAGCTAAAGTGTAAGTGTGTGTGTACTCACGTAATTGTTGTTGCAGGGGTCTAGACTCAGCTCCTGGCCCCACCTCTTCACTGATCGCTACTGGGTCCTCTCTCTCCCTGCTCCATGAGCTTTATCATACCTCGTCTTAAAACTATGTATGGTTCCTGCCTCCACTACATCACTTGCTAGACTTTTCCACTTCCTGACTACTCTATGGTTGAAGAAATACTTCCTAACATCCCTTTGACTCATCTGAGTCTTCAACTTCCAATTGTGATCCCTTGTTTCTGTGTCCCCTCTCTGGAACATCCTGTCTCTATCCACCTTGTCTATTCCCTGCAGTATTTTGTATGTCGTTATCATGTCTCCCCTAACCCTCCTGTCCTCCAGTGTTGTCAGGCCGATTTCCCTTAACCTTTCTTCGTAGGACATTGCCCTTAGCTCTGGAACTAACCTTGTCACAAACCTTTGCACTTTCTCTAATTTCTTGACGTGCTTGACCAGGTATGGGTTCCAAACTGGTGCTGCATACTCTAGTATGGGCCTGACGTACAAGGTGTACAGTGTCTTGAACGATTCCTTACTAAGGTATCGGAACGCTATTCTCAGGTTTGCCAGTCGCCCATATGCTGCAGCAGTTATCTGGTTGATGTGTGCTTCCGGAGACGTGCTTGGTGTTATACTCACCCCAAGATCTTTCTCCTTGAGCGAGGTTTGCAGTCTTTGGCCACCTAGCCTATACTCTGTCTGCGGTCTTCTTTGCCCTTCCCCGATCTTCATGACTTTGCATTTGGTGGGGTTAAATTCGAGAAGCCAGTTGCTGGACCAGGTGTCCAGCATGTCCAGGTCTCTTTGGAGTCCTGCCTGATCCTCATCCGATTTAATTCTCCTCATTAACTTCACATCATCTGCGAACAGAGACACTTCTGAGTCTATCCCGTCCGTCATGTCATTCACATATACCAAGAATAGCACTGGTCCTAGGACTGACCCCTGTGGGACCCCGCTCATCACAGGCGCCCACTGTGATACCTCATCACGTACCATGACCCGTTGTTGCCTCTCTGTCAGGTATTCTCTGATCCATTGCAGTGCCCTTCCTGTTATACATGCCTGATCCTCTAACTTCTTCACTAATCTCTTATGAGGAACTGTGTCGAAGGCCTTCCTGTAGTCCAAGAAAATGCAATCAACCCCTCCCTCCCTCTCGTGTCTTACTTCTGTTACTTTGTCATAGAACTCCAGAAGGTTTGTGACACAGGATTTGCCTTCCATGAATCCGTGCTGGTTGTCGTTTATAATCTTGTGTCGTTCCAGGTGCTCCACCATTCTCCTCCTGATTATCTTTTCCATGATTTTGCACACTATTCACATAAGTGAATAGTTTAGTCTATAGTTTAGTGCCTCGTTTCTGTCTCCTTTCTTAAAAATGGGAACTACATTTGCCCTCTTCCATACCTCAGGTAGTTGCCCAGTTTCAAGGGATGTGTTGAATATTGTGGTTAGTGGCACACACAGCGTCTCTGCTCCCTCTCTAAGGACCCACGGGGAGATGTTGTCCGGTACCATCGCCTTTGAGGTATCAAGGTCACTGAGCAGCTTCTTCACCTCCTCCTCAGTTGTGTGTATGTCATCCAACACTTGTTGGTATATTCCTTGTTGGTGTCCCACTCTGTTCTGTCTTCCCATAGTCCTTCCTGTCTCCACTGTAAATACTTCCTTAAATCTCGTGTTGAGCTCCTCACATACCTCTTGATCGTTTCTTGTGAGTTCCCCACCTTCTTTCCTCAGCCTGATCACCTGGTCTTTGACTGTTGTCTTCCTCCTAATGTGACTATACAGCAATTTCGGGTCAGACTTGACTTTCGATACTATGTCATTTTCGTACTGTTGCTGGGCCTCTCTCCTTATCTGTGCCTTCTGTACTTTTTCCATTCTTTAGCCTCCCTGCACCTTTGGGTAAACCAAGGGCTCGTTATGGACTTCCCATTTTTTTCTGTTTCCCTTGGGAACAAACTTTTCCTCTGCTTCCTTGCATTTTGTTGTTACGTATTCCATCTTTTCCTTTACTGACTTTCCTTCCATGTCTCTGTCCCACTGAACCTCCTGCAGGAAGTTCCTCATACCCGTGTAGTCCCCTATTTTAAAGTTTGGCTTTTCCCTTTCAACTCCTGTTACCCTCTTCACTTGTAACTCTACTATGTACTCAAAGCTCAGAACCACATGGTCACTGGCTCCCAGGGGCCTCTCATATGTGATGTTCTCAATGTCTGAGCTGCTCAGGGTGAACACGAGGTCCAGCCTTGCTGGTTCGTCCTCTCCTCTCTCTCTGGTAGTGTCCCTAACATGTTGGTGTATAAGGTTTTCCAGTATCACATCCATCATCTCGGGTCTCCATGTTTCTGGACTCCCATGTGGCTCCAGATTTTCCCAATCGCTCTCCCTGTGGTTGAAGTCGCCCATAACCAGTAACTTTGCTCTGCTCGAGTGAGCTCTTCTTGCCACCTCAGCCAGTGTGTCCAACATTGCTCATATTCCTCTCTTGGCCTCCTGCAGTTCTGTGGTGGGTTATACATCACTGCAATGGCTACCTTATGTTCCCCAGACTGAATTGTACCTTATATGTAGTCCCTTTCACTAATCGCGCCCATGCCTTCCATTTCCTCAAATCTCCATTGGTTCCTTACTAGAAGTGCAACTCCTCCTCCCCCTCTACTCCTTCTATCTTTCCTCAGGATCTGATATCCCGGTGGGAAGATTGCGTCTGTGTGTGTGTGTCGATTCACAGCTCCTGGCCCTGCCTTTTCACTGGTCGTTACTAGATCCCTTTTCCTGCTCTATGAGGTTATCATACCACTTCTTAAAGCTATGTATGGATCCGGCCTCCAATACATCAGTTCCCACTATTCCACTTCCTGACAACTTTGTGACAAGAAATACTTCCTAACATCCCTGTGACTCACCTGAGTCTTCAACTTCCAACTGTGTCCCCTTGTTGCTGTGTCCCATCTCTGGAACATTCTATCTCTGTCCACCTTGTCAATTCCTCTCAGTATCTTATATGTCATTATCATGTCCCCCCTATCTCTCCTGTCCTCCAGTGTCGTCAGGTCGAGTTCCCTTAACATCTCTTCGTAGTAGATCATGTTCCTTAGCTCCGGGATCAGTCTCGTTGTAAACCTTTGCATTTTCTCTATTTTGCTGACGTGCTTGGCTAGTTGTGGGTTCCAAACTGGGGCTGCATACTCCAATAGGGGCTTAACGTACACGGTGTACATGGTTCTGAACGACTCTTTACTGAGATGCTATTCGTAGGTTCGCTAGTCGCCCGTATGCTGCAGCAGTTATTTGGTTGATGTGCATCTCAGGAGATGTGCTCGGTATTATACACACACCAAGATCCTTTTCCTTGAGTGAGGTTTGTAGTCTTTGGCCCCCAATATTGTACTCTGTCTGCGGTCTTCTTTGCCCTTCCCCGATCTTCATAACTTCGCATTTGGCGGGGTTAAATTCGAGAAGCCAGTTGCTGGACCGGGTGTCCAGTCTATCCAGGTCTCTTTGAAGTCCTGCCTGTGAGTGTGCCTGTGTATGTTTGTGTGTGCGTGTGTATGTTTATATGTGTGTGTGTGTATGTGTGTGTGTGTAAGTGTATATATATATATGGGGGATTTGTGTATGTGAGAGTGCGAGGGTGGTTCCTGAACTCACCTAGTTGCACTCACTTAGTTGTGGTTGCAGGGGTCGATTCAAAGCTCCTGGCCCCGCCTCTTCACTGGTCGCTACTAGGTCACTCTTTCTAGAGCAGGCCGCTCCTGTCTGTCCCAACTACTGGACCGCTACGACAAGGTTCTGGATGCTCTAGAAGACAAACAGGATGCAGATGTTATATACACAGACTTTGCAAAAGCCTTTGACAAGTGTGACCATTGTGTAATAGCACACAAAATGCGTGATAAAGGAATAACAGGAAAAGTTGGTAGATGGATCTATAATTTCCTAACAAGTAGAACACAAAGAGTAGTAGTCAACAGAGTAAAGTCTGAGGCAGCTACTGTGAAAAGCTCTGTTCCACAAGGCACAGTACTTGCTCCCATCCTATTCCTCATCCTCATATCAGATATTGACAGGGATATAAGCCACAGTGCTGTGTCTTCCTTTGCAGATGACACCCGAATCTGTATGACAGTGTCCACCGTTGAAGACACTGCAAGACTCCAAGCAGACATAAACCAAATCTTTAAATGGGCTGCAGAAAACAATATGAAGTTCAATGATGATAAATTTTAATTACTCAGATACGGAAAACGTGAAGAAATTAAAATCTCATCAGAGTACAAAACTAATTCCAACCACACAATAGAGCGAAAAACTAATGTCAAAGACCTGGGAGTGATCATGTCAGAGGATCTCACCTTCAAGGACCATAACAAAGTAGCAATTGCATCTGCTCGAAAAAAATAACAGGATGGATAATGAGAACCTTCAAAACCAGGGATGCCAAGCCCATGTTGACACTTTACAGATCGCTTGTTCTATCTAGGCTGGAATATTGCTGCACACTAACTGCACCTTTAAAGGCGTGTGAAATTGCTGACCTTGAAAATGTGCAGAGAACCTTCACCGCACGCATAAGTGCGATAAACCACCTCAACTACTGGGAACGCTTGAAGTTCCTAAACCTGTACTCCCTGGAACGCAGGCGGGAGAGATACATTATTATATACACATGGAAAATTCTCGAGGGCTTAGTACCAAACTTGCACACGAAAATCACTCCCTACGAAAGCAAAAGACTCGGCAGGCGATGTAACATCCCCCCAATGAAGAGCAGGGGTGCCACTAGCACGTTGAGGGACAACACAATAAGTGTCAGGGGCCCAAGATTGTTCAACTACCTCCCAGCATACATCAGGGGGATTACCAACAAGCCCCTGGCTGTCTTCAAGCAGGCACTGGACAGGCACCTAAAGTCGGTACCTGACCAGCCAGGCTGTGGTTCGTACATTGGACTGCGTGCGGCCAGCAGTAACAGCCTGGTTGATCAGGCTCTGATCCAACAGGAGGCCTGGTCACGGACCGGGCCGCGGGGGCGTTGACCCCTGGAATTCTCTCCAGGTAGACTCCTGTTCCATGAGCTTTATCATACCTCTTCTTAAAGCTATGTATGGATCCTGCCTCCACTACGTCACTTGCTAGACTATTCCACTTCCTGACCACTCTGTGACTGAAGAAATACTTCCTAGCATCCCTGTGGTTCATGAGTCTTCAGCTCCCAACTGTGACCCCTTGTTGCTGTGTCCCATCTCTGGAACATTCTGTCTCTGTCCACCTTGTCAATTCCTTTCAATATTTTATATGTTGTTATCAAATCCCCCCCTCCCTATCTCTTCTGTCTCTCTTTGTGGTTGCAGGGGGTCGAGACTCAGCTTCTGGCCCGCCTCTTCAGTGATCGCTATTGGGTCCTCTCTCTCCCTGCTCCATGACCTTTATCATACCTCGTCTTAAAACTATGTATGGTTCCTGCCTCCACTACATCACTTGCTAGACTATTCCACTTCCTGACAACTCTGTGACTGAAGAAATACTTCCTAACATCCCTTTCACTCTTAGGAGTCTTCAACTTCCAATTGTGACCCCTTGTTTCTGTGTCCCCTCTCTTGAACATCTTGTCTCTGTCCACCTTATTAATTCCTCGCAGTATTTTATATTTTATATGTCGTTATCATGTCTCTCCTAACCCTCCTGTCATCCAGTTTTGTGTGTGTGTGTGATGAGACTGACGGCCGCATGAGGCCGTCAGTCTCAACTTCTGAGACCACTCTCTCCCCCACCACGCTCTTCTTCCCCCACTGTGAGGCACCCACTCAGTGTCCCTCCACCCACACATGTCCTTACCCCACTAGCTTAGGTTTACCAGACAGATTAAGGGATGACATAGGATGGTGCAGCTAGCCAGTCACAAAGCCAGGGAAACAGTGCCCCTAACAATAAGAAAACAAGGCACATATAATGTGTGTATAGCATATCAGCCCTCATTAAGAGTGGCATTATCTGAGCACACAATGGCTTTGTTGAGTCACATTCATTTCCCGCACAGAGCTTCCCACGGCCTCTACAAGCAGCTGAAAACTCCACTGCCGATGATCTGATGTCATTCAAAACTGCTTCTAGTAGAACCTTATTTCATATCCCTACAAAAACCCGTTCATGCGCGTCAGGGAGATTCGCAGGCCTTCTGAAGCAGGTAAACAGAGGTTCCACCAACTTAGAAGCCCGAGGCACCATTGTTGCATGACACAACCTGCTTTTATTTGCCAGTGACTGTGTAGCAGTTCCTGCAAGAGGCGGCAAATTACTAACCACATCAGTCAGAGCTGGACAGAACTACCGTATTATAGATATTTGTATCCCTCTGCCCCATAGTCGCATGAATCGCTGAGGCAGAGTCGAGAGAAGTTACAATGAAAGTAAGAAAGTTTGTACACAAGTTAGCAAGAACAAATTGAGGGTAACAGTTGGAGCAATCAGAATAATCACAAGTGACGACACAGTTGCTCCCAGAGATGAGGCCACAGCTCAAGCATTAAGAGACAAGTACCAAACCAAGGAGACCAGTGATACCATCAACAGCTCTACTGTCTACTAATGATGATCCCATCACTGGACCGTTAATTTTGCCAGAATCAGAAGTTTATGGAGTGATTGGGTCATTTCCAGCAGGATCTGCAGGAGGTTACACAGTAATACGACCACAGCATATGAAAATGGGAAATCCAGTGCTTGGGATAAGTGCAGCAATCATCTTTTCTAAATAACACTCTTCTTTCTTCTTGATTTGCCGGGAGTCTCCCGGTCCGGGTCTTTTCCAGATGGTGACCCGGCCTTGGCTCCCTGTCTTGGGAGTGTCTTGAGACCTATGTCTCCCATGGGAGGAGGTACAAGTACCTTCTCATCTTCCAGGACCAACTGTCCCCAGGCCTAGCCCCAGTCCCCGCCCTCACGGGGCTCGTAGGGAGAAGCTAGGCCTCTGGTCTGCCATCTACCCAGCCCCAGTGGGACTCGTGGGAATGACAGTCTTGTGAGCTGCAGGTGGTAGCAAGCTCCAGCTCTGGCACCCTCCCCGAACTAAGAGGGCTCATGGGAGTGGTGTGTTAATTAAATAACTCTCGTCAACAACTGTCTTCCGGGGTGAATTCCTGAGGAAATTAAACCATTCTTTTTTCGGAGTCTCATTATGTGCTTTGAAAAAGAAGGATGGAGGAATTAGACCCCTAGCTGTTGGTAACACCATTCGCCATCTTGTTGGCGAAGCAGAAGTGAGAAATATTCCACAGAAGCCGCCAGCTTTCTCCAGCCAAACCAACTTGGCTTTGGGGTCTCTCAAGGCAGTGAAGGGGCAGTGATTCACACAGCAAGGGCCTACATCACGGACCTACATGAAGACAAGGCCTTAGGCAAACTAGACTTTAAGACTGCTTTTAATATGATGAAAAGAGATGTGGTCTTGGCAGGCCGTTTGAGAGCAGTTCCCTGGTCTTTTCTATTTTGTTTGATGTGGCTACATAAAATATTCACTTCTTTTATTCGGCGAGAATGAAGTTCTCTCATCAGAGTATTCAGCAGATAGACCCACCCCATTTCTCTTCTGTACAGAGGTAAGTAAGAGAATTCACATAGAGCTTTCACAGCGAACTCAATATCTGGTACCAGGGTGATGGCACTCTGGCAGGTATGGTGTCCCTGGTAGAGGACCTTCGATGGGTGAAGTCACAGGGAGAAGTTTTGGGACTCATCCTCAACACTTCGTAGTGTGAAATTATCCCGACAAACCAGGAAATAATTACGTTCCTACGAAAATTCCTACGAGGAATCTAATGGGTAGTCAGATTATCGACACAGTCTTCGAAGACATACTGAACGACTTGAAAAGGATGGTTACGGTGCCCTGTGTCTCTTCACAAGGCTTTTATCTGCCTAGACTAACCAATTTCTTGAGGTATTAACCCTCCATCAACGGCTCAATACTGAGTGACTATGACGTACTTCTGAGATCAGTCTTTACGAAGTCACGAATTTGTCCCTGAAAGATCGTTAGTGATATCAAGCAACACTTCCAGTGCGACTGGGAGGTATATAAGTGAGCAAGGCAACACAGGTAGCATTACCTGGGTTTCTGTCCAGTGAACTACAGAGGGAGACAGTCCCAGAACACTTGATATGTGTTGTAGAATCTCATGACTCTTTAAGCAGACCAGCTTTTCCCTAGAGATCACAATCAGTCCCACTGGGGCAAACTATTCTGGAGAAAAATCCCCCAACGAATGCTCAACATTGCCTTAGATAAGGACAAATTATTCAAGAGATTTTCTTTTGGCCTTCCCTAATTCCTCTTTGGGCACTCGCCTCGACCCTCAGGCCATTCGGATTAATGTAACTCTTTATTTAGCTAGTTCCATATTTATACCTCCCTTCCGACGTATGACGGACAAGACATGGTCTTGTGTATGTATTACGATCAGGGCCCTATCTCTGGGCCTGTCTGGCCCCTCGTACCAAGATATTCAACTTAGATTGGTTCTCTTCTCAGTAAGAGAGAATAATTTCGATATAAAGGTATTTTAGGGAGATTGATCAGGACTAAGTAAAATTGTTACATTTAATATACGATAATTCATATAATTCAATATATGATCTGAAAATTCTCTTTTGCAATATATATAACATCTTGTGACTCAAAGACTCATACAGTAAAAATCCTCTAATTTCTAATCGTAATGACACGATTGCAAACAAACAATAACACGGACTTCAAGGTTGAATAAACTCAGAAGAGATCATATCTAGAGAGAGAGAGAAATTCAGCTCCTAAACAGAAGAGGGTGTGAATCTACTTGTTGTCAGGAGAGGGTGTGTGAACCTACTTGTTGTCAGGAGAGGGTGTGTGAACCTACTTGTTGTCAGGAGAGGGTGTGTGAACCTACTGACGAGCGTCAATGTTTGGTGAACCGACGTCATGTAGGTCAGGTGACTGAGGGAGACTGACTAGTACCTAAACAAGCGACTGGTAGTATGACTAGTGGTCTCCCACTACATGAACAGCACAGCAAAAAAGACTAGCATATAAAATAATAAGGTAACATCCTACCTAACACATAGCTAAATCAAATAATAGTATAAAGTAAGACATTTTCGTTTTAGCTAATAACGGAAATATCTCCAATATACCATTATGATAATAAAATATACACAATATAAAATGTTGGGCAAGGGCATACCCGTAACAGTATCATAAGCCGGAAGGGAGGTATGCTACACACGAATATGTCAGTGACATCTGGGAAAGTGCCACCACTGCCCGTTGCCCAGCAGAATGGGAACTTCAGGTACTGAGGCTTGATGGAAGTCAGAAGCGTCCAGATGGAATTACCATGCTACCCTGGAAGGATGGTAAGCAGATTGCATGGGACTATACACATGTCTCTACATTGGCTGAGACATACCTATAATACTCTGAAGATGAAGGAGTGCCACTAGGTTTAGGGAGACACAGAATATAACCAAATACACTGGGCTGGCACCATCCTATAACGTCGTCCTAATAGAATCGGAGACCCCTGGGAGCATGGAACAAGTATCCTCTCAGATTCCTTTAAGAGTTGGGTGACAAACTCATCACAGAAACCAAAGACCTCAGAGCGAACAGCTTCCTTTTCTGGAGACGCAGTGATGCGATCCAGAGAGGAAATGCTTGCAGCATTCTGGTCACACAACCCACCACTGTGGAGCTAAACGGAATATTTGAGATGTAAGCTCTGAGATGTCATGTTTGCTTCTGGTCCCTCATCCCCTGGCCTCTCATCCCCAGGCCCCTCATCCCATGGCCCTTCAACCCCTGGCCTCTCATCTCGTGGTCCCTCATCCCCTGGTCCCTCATCTCATGGCCTTCCAACCATGGCCCCTAATCCTGTGGCCCTTTATCTCATGGCCTCTCCTAGCCCTTCATCCCCTGGCCCTTCATACCCTGGGTCCTCCTCCCCTGCCTCCTCATTCTTTAGTTCTTCAAACCTCTGGCCCTTTAACCCATGGCCCTTCACTCCACCCACAACCCCTGGCCCCTCATCCACTGGCCCTTCACTCCACCCACAACCCTGGCCCCTCTATTGTAGGGATTAGATAGACGGAGATAGCGGAGAGGAAAATACCGATGGGTTGTTATAGAGGCGATATATTTGTAATACTTGTGGAGTCCAGCCTGCTTGTTTCTGCCAGTGCCTTGACACTATCCAAATTCAATTTTTTATTTCTTTGCGAGTTTACATTGAGATTATATAATTACAATAATGAGTTGCAGTTTACATTGAGATTATATAATTACAATAATGAGTTGCAGTTTACATTGAGATTATATAATTGCAATAATGAGTTGCAGTGCAAGGAGAGCCACTATCATACCATGGGCATTACGGGCAGACTAAATTTAATGGCTTACAGACTACTTAATACTAGAGAAATTGATCATAGTTTAAGTTGTACATCTGTTTTTATTTATAACAGACAGCAAGTTTACTCAAATTAACAACCTGGGGATATAACATTGGCACAAGTTGAAAGTATTTTGCTGGTTGTTTATGTCAATAGTAAATAATTAAATAATATTATTTAGTAAAGTTAAGTATTGAGTTTTTAGTTTAGGTTGAGTTGTGGTTTTTGAGAAGAGTCTTAAATTACTTCAGACTGAGTTACTTTAGTATTTACTGGTAATGAATTCCAGATTTTGGGGCCCTTTATGTGTATAGAGTTTTTACACAGTGTGATATGGACACGGGGTATATCAGTGATCTGTGTTATGGTGGTGCGTCCTGTTAAGGTTGGTGAGGAGAAGTTTGAGTGGAGGGTTTATGTTTGAGTGTAGTGTTGTATAGATGTAGTAGGCACAATAATAAGTATGGATGTTCTTTACGGTGAGTAGTTTTAGACTTTTGAATATTGGTGGAGTATTTTGTCTGGAGTGGGAATTTGTTATCATTCTGACTGCAAACTTTTGCTGGGTTATTAGTGGTCTTAGGTGAATTAATGTTGTTGATCCCCATTCACAAATTCCATAGGTGAGATAAAGGTAGATGAGTGAATGATACAGTGGAGAGCTGATTGTGGAACATAGTACCTTATCTTTGATAGTATGCCTACTGTTTTGGAGATTTTCTTGGAAATTTGTTTTATGTGTGTTTGGAATTTAAGGCTACTGTCAAGGTGGATTCCTAGGAATTTTCCCTCTGTGAGTCTTGTGATGGGTGTACCATTGAGTGTTATGTTAAGTGGAACATTTGTGTCTCTGTTTCTAAACTGTATGAAGTAGGTCTTGTCAATATTGAGAGTAAGCTTGTTAGTCGTCATCCATGTAGATATTTTCTGTAATTCAGTATTAACAGTGTTTGACTCACGAAATCGTAATGACACGATTGCAAACAAACCATACCACGGGTGGGGTTCGAACCCGCGGTCAGAGAGTCTCAAAACTCCAGACCGCGGGTTCGAACCCCACCCGTGGTATGGTTTATTAACAGTGTTGGCCAGTATGACTGGGTTTGGGTGAGAGAAGACATATGTAGTGTCATCTGCAAATAATATGGGTTTGAGTAGTTGTGATGCATTCGGTAGGTCATTGATGTAAATGAGGAATAGGGCCAAGGAGTGAGAGAGATGCCTGGCGACGCATGAGCAGGGTACAGCTGAGGCTTGGGCAGGGAGTCTGTTTACAAGTGATATCAGTTTAATATCTTTATTATGCACCTCATACCCATCCTGTGGGCGGTAGTCAAAAGATTACAGAGGTACATAATGGGTCCAGGGACTGGACCCCAAAGTTTTGATAGCTGAGCAAGTTACAAAGGTAATGAACTCACAAGTTACAAAGGTAATGAACTCACAAGTTACAAAGGTAATGAACTCACAAGTTACAAAGGTAATGAACTCACAAGTTACAAAGGTAATGAACTCACAAGTTACAAAGGTAATGAATCATGTAAGTAAATTTACTTACTTACGTTTATACATGGTTACAATCATGAACAAATTATAAAGTAATGAACAATTTATTAGTCTACTCCCAGTCACAACTGTAATGAGTTATAGGTGCAAATATTAATTGTTGGGTCCTATTATATATCTTACACTAATATTGGACTGTTGACAGCTCATTCCCTGGCCTCTCGTCCCCTGGCCTCTCGTCCCCTAGCCCCTCATCCCCTGGCCCTTCACTCCAACCACAATCCCTGGCAGCTTCACCCCCTTGGCCCTCACTCTACTCACATTCCCTAGCTCCTCAACACATGGTCCTTCATTCCACCCTCAACCCCTCATCCTCTGGCCCCTCATCTCCTGGCCTCTCATCCCCTTGCCTCTCTTCCCATGACCCTATCATCCCCTGGCCCCTCATCCATTGACCCCTTATCCCCTGGCTCCTCATTCCCAGGCCCCTCAGCTCCTGGTCTTTCATGCCCTGGCCCCTCAACCCCTGGCCTCTCAACCCATGGCCCCTCATCCCCTGGCTCCTCAACCCCTGGCCTCTCATTCCAAGGCCCCTCAACCTATGGCCCCATCCCCTGGCCCCTCAACCCCTGGTCCCTTATCCCCTGAGCACTCATCCCTGGCCCCTCAACACAGAGATAATGACTTACCACGCACACCATCAAGGACGAAGTGCACTGAACGAATCAAGGACGAAGTGCACTGAATGAATCAAGGACGAAGTGCACTGAACGAATCAAGGACGAAGTGCACTGAATGAATCAAGGACGAAGTGCACTGAACTGAACAATGTCATATAATTAATATTTACATAAAAAGTGCTAAGTGTTCTTGCACTTTTTGCCTTATTTTTTATATTTCATGAGATTTACGATTTTTATCGCCTCAAAATTCTTTATAATGATAGAATACACAGATCAAAAATGATGAAATAATAGAATGGTAAATATACTTACTGTACCGTGTTTGTTGAAATCTTAAATTAGAATGTAAAATACAATGTTGAAATAATGAATAACGAAAAAAATTGATAGGCCTAGGCTACATTGCATACAGCATTTTGATTTGTGAAGCCTATAAATGCCTTCTACAAGTAAGGAACACCAGTTTGTGAGTAATGAGACTTAAGGTTATAAAGCAAGTCGGTTAAAAAAAACAGGTAATCAGTACAGAAATTTATTAGGTTAAAATTCTGTTGTACAGGTATATGACTTGTAGGTTCCAGTCCTGCTGATTGTGATCTCTCTCTCTCTCTCTCTTTATATATATATATATATATATATATATATATATATATATATATATATATATATATATATATATATATATATATATATATATATATATGCAAGACAACCACTATGAAAAAATAGAGGAATTCCAAGCGCTTTCGTGACTACTCACATTATCAAGGAACTATAAAAGGGAACATGACAAGAAGGCTTATAAAGGGGCAGAATACACCTCAGTCACATCACACTAACAAAGACTACACCTCACAGTCACATCACACTAACAAAGACTACACCTCACAGTCACATCACACTAACAAAGACTACACCTCACAGTAGCGTAACAACGCACGACTCTGTGAAGAGGAACATAAGAAAGGACCTGAAACTCTTCCCAAGAATTAAGATTAGTCCAATTTATCATTAAATTCTTCCCAAATTTTATTAATTATAAATGAATCCAATTTATATAAACCAAAAGAAATATTCATATTATTTTCAAAACTGCTTTTAATGAAACATGATTCTATTATATTCCTCTCAACCATGGACTTGCTTGATACAACCTTCTCAGCATTTTGAAAATCAATTGGATGGTTAAAGTCTCTCACATGAATAAATAGAGCATTAGAATCTTGTCCAGTTCTAATGCTATATTTATGTTGTTTTAATCTTAGTTCAAGATCAACATATCTATACCACTTAGCTCTATTGGGCTAAGTGGTATAGATATGTTGATGATATTTTGTGCCTTATGCCTAAGAATGTAGACATAAACCATTTCCTTGTTAAATTAAATAGCTTAGCTCATTCTATAAATTTTACTGTTGAATTCGAAGTAAATAACTCATTGCCCTTCCTAGATGTTTTTATTATTAAGGGTAACATTGATTTTAAATTCAAAATTTACAGAAAACCTACAAATAATTGTTCCTATGTACACTATTACTCTTCACATCAAGATAGAGTTAAAGTGTCGGTTTTCTCTTCAATGTTTTTGAGAGCTTTACGTATTTGTAGTCCAGAGTTCATAGATGAAGAAATCTCTAAAATTTATGAAATAGCTAATGATTTAAAATACCCAAGAAACATAATTGATAAATCTTTTAAAATAGCTAGAAATACTTTTTACAATCCAAAAGGGACAACCAACCTTATTCAACCAAAAATATGTTGGTTCTCCCTTACCATGAAAACTTGGTTGATATGCCTTCCTTTCTTAAGAATTTTAATATCAAAGTTGTATTTAAAAATCTTGATACAGTAAAAGACTTTTGATAAAAAATTCCCCAAAATGCTGACGGATGTGTCTATAAGATTCCCTGTAAAATATGCGATAAAGTTTATTACGGTCAAACTGGTAAAAGTCTTGAACTAAGATTAAAATAACATAAATATAACATTAGAACTGGACAAGATTCTAATGCTCTATTTATTCATGTGAGAGATTTAACCATCCAATTGATTTTCAAAATGCTGAGAAGGTTGTATCAAGCAAGTCCATGGTTGAGAGGAATATAATAGAATCATGTTTCATTAAAAGCAGTTTTGAAAATAATATGAATATTTCTTTTGGTTTATATAAATTGGATTCATTTATAATTAATAAAATTTGGGAAGAATTTAATGATAAATTGGACTAATCTTAATTCTTGGGAAGAGTTTCAGGTCCTTTCTTATGTTCCTCTTCACAGAGTCGTGAGATGTTACGCTACTGTGAGGTGTTGTCTTTGTTAGTGTGATGTGACTGAGGTGTATTCTGCCCCTTTATAAGCCTTCTTGTCATGTTTCCTTTTATAGTTCCTTGATAATGTGAGTAGTCACGAAAGCGCTTGGAATTCCTCTATTTTTTCATAGTGGTTGTCTTGCATATTTTGATATCACCTGTTTACTGTGATCTTTTTGCATATATATATATATATATATATATATATATATATATATATATATATATATATATATATATATATATATATATATATATATATATATATAGTATATATAGTGTGTGTGTGTGTGTGTGTACTCACCTAATTGTACTCACCTAATTGTTGTATGCAAGTGTCGAGACTCAGCTCCTGACCCCGCCTCTTCGCTGTCCGCTACTGGGTCTCTGCTCTCCCTGCTCCATGAGCTTTATCATACCTCGTCTTAAAACTATGTATGGTTCTCATCTCGGTGTGTGTGTGTGTGTGTGTGTTTGTGTGTGTGTGTGTGTGTGTGTGTGTGTGTGTGTGTGTGTGTGTGTGTGTGTGTGTGTGTGTGTGTGTGTGTGTGTGTGTTTGGGTCACTCTGCCTCGGTGGGATACCATTCATCTACACCTTCTGGTATGTTGTTGATTCCTTTAGCCGTGGTTTCTTCTGCGGGATACTGTCTCACACCATTTTTGTCTTGAAAATTAATTTGACTGGCCGATTTCCTTCCTTCGAGTACCCCCCTATTCTCTAAAGAATTATTATCTCAGACTTGTCCTCTTCTCCTGTGTGTTTGATGATATTTTCAATCTCTTGGCTTTCTTTCCGCCGACTTTCATCATGCGTCTTCCCTTCACTCTCCTGAAGCCCATGGATAAATATTGACCTCTCCCTCTCTTCTTCCCATTGCTTTTCCCTCTGTGCCTCTGGGTTCTGTGTATACATACCCGTCACCTCCTTTATTATTTCCAGTACCTACTGGTGGCCTGTGCGCGCCTCTGCATGGGGCCTTCCTTCTCTGCCTGCCTCCTCCCCCTCGCATTACCCTGCTCCTCCCTCACATACCTGTTTCTGTGCCCAACAGGGACAGCGTGTGTATGTCTGGTGCCTAATTATCAAAATTATATAGTTTCGCCAATTTTGAAAAGGCCCACTTTGCCAAATATATTCAGAATTGAAATTTATTTTGGCCATAAATCAGAGAAAATCGATCTGAAATGTACGAAATACAAATATATCACTGAGTTTAAATAATTAAATTAACCTACGATGTATATAGCAGAATTTAGCTAAAGAAAATATGTTAATTTAAGGGAGGTTAGGTGAGGTTTCTATGTTCGTTTTGGTCCAAAAATAAAAATCTGTATATCATTGTTAATGAAAAAAAAACAGCTCTCAGTCTGTTGAAAAAATGGGAAAAGCTGAATTTTAAAGGGAGGTCATCCTATTTGACAAGTTGAATGATAGCTCCAGGTCTTTCGTGTTGCAATAAACACATCAGGAGCTTAGAAAGTTGTAGAAATGAGTAGAAAGTCCTGGAAGATCCATTCAAGGGAACTACTCTAGACAGACATCGATGGCATCAAACAGACCAGTGCCAGGTGCCAGAAAGATGAAGGCAACATATTATAACAGTAGTAGAGGCATAAACCCATCAACATTAATTATTTAGTAATGACCTAGCGAACACATTGGTAATGACAACTATCTTCACATACCATCAGTCTTCATTTCTTATCGTAGCTGGATCGCTAGCACACTGAGGTCCGGGGTTCGAATCTCCCCCGGTAAGGCTGGAAAACATTAGGGACGTGTTTCCATAAGACACCTGCTGTCCTTGTTCACCCATCAGTAAAATGGGTACCTGGGTGTTAGTGGACTGGTGTGGGTGGCATCCTGGGACAAAACTGACCTAATTTGTGGGAAATGGTCAGCATAACAAGGGGCTTTCTATATAGTAGTATGTCATTGATGTCAGCTATGGTCTGTATACCTCGTACATGTACTGGTAGAAATAGAGATATTATTATTATTATTATTATTATTATTATTATTATTATTAAGTAGGCCTTAGACAGGGATGTGTGATGTCACCGTGGTTGTTCAATATATTTATAGATGGCGTTGTAAGAGACGTGAATGCTCGGGTGTTGGCAAGAGGTGTATACCTGGAGAGAGTTCCGGGGATCAACGCCCCCGCGGCCCGGTCTGCGACCAGGCCTCATGAGAGTAAAAGATAAAGATTTTAACACAAATTAGGAGTTGTCACAGTTGCTATTTGCTGTTGACACTGTGCTTTTGTGAGATTCTGAAGAGAAGTTGCAGAGGTTGGTGGATGAGTTTGGTAGGGTGTGTAAAAGAAGGAAAATAAAAGTGAATATAGGAAAGAGTAAAGAGATGGTCACTGAGGAGTCTGTGGAGACAAAGAATGTTATCCATGGAAGCAAAAAGGGTAATATATGAGAGTATAGTTATACTAACGCTCTTATATGGGTGTGTAGCATGGGTGGTGAATGTTGTAACAAGGAGAAGGCTGAAGGCAGTGGAGATGTCGTGTCTGAGGGCAATGTGTAGTGTGAATATAATGCAGAGAATCTGTAGTTTGGAAACTGGGAGGAGGTGTGGGGTTACTAAGAGTATCCAGAGGGCTGAGGAAGGGTTGTTGAGGTGGTTTGGACATTTAGAGAGAATGGAATGAAATAGAATGATTGGAGAGCGTATAAATCTGTATTAGAATCAAGGCAGGGTAGGGGTTGGCCTATAGGTGGGAAGGAGGGGTTAAACGAGGTTTTGTTTTCGAGGGCTTGAACTTCCAGCAAGTGTGCGTGAGCATGCTAGATAGGAGTGGAGGCAAGTGGTTTTTATGACTTAACGTGCTGTTGGAGAGAGCAAGGTAACATTTATGAAGGGATTCAGAGAAAGCGGCAGGCCGGACTCGAGTCCTGGAGATGGGAAGTACAGTGTCTGCACTCTGACGGAGGGGTTAGTTACCATTTTGTCCTAGGCACATGTCGATTAGACACTAGGCCTGTTGTATGTGTATGTGTAAGAAAACACTTCGAAATGTTACCGCCCCGCCGGGAATTGAACCCGGGCCCTCCGTGCGTAAAGCGAGAGCTTTAGGGACCCCTTAACGATAACGCATAGACTTTTTTATTTATGGACCGATTTCTTTCATTTTTTTTTGTACATAAAGAAGCACCTTTCTAGTATGCTTGTATCAAGTTTCAAAAAGATCGCCCAACAAACAACTGAGAAAAAAAAATATTTACCAAATTTTTAAGAAACATCATATATAAAATTCATAATTTCGTAGTGGGACTTGTAAAAGCTGTTTTGTCATCACCTACGCATAAAACAATGATAATATGATCTTCTGGTGATTTGCTCTCTCTAATATATCCCTATCTTCATTCTTAAAAAAAAATAAAGTTTGTATGTGTTTGACATTCTGGAAAAATATCTGACTTTTACCCTCACATAAATCAAAAACTAATTATGATATCTCAAAAAAATAATCTGCAATAATTAAAACAACCTTTCGTCTATGCTGTCTGTGTATTTATAATAATAATAATAATAATAATAATAATAATAATAATAATAATTTTTATTTCAATGCATGTTACAAGTATACATAGTTATTGGTAGTTACAATTATAAAACTGTAATGCAAGGAGAGCCACTGGCATGCCATGGCATTAGGGGCAGCTTATTCTAAAGACTTATTCACTAAGTACTTAATGCTAAAGAAATTGATTGAGTTTATTCTAGTTCTGTATTATTTAAATTATTATATGGTTATACATACTATTAAAAGACAATACAAGAGAAATTGGTTGAGTTTAATCTAGTTGTATAATTTATTTCAAATTACAGTATGTTGATGCTATACTAGTATAATAACAATACTAGAAATAGTTTTTAGAGTTTCTTCTAGATATATATTTTATTTCAAATTAAGAAAATGATGATACTATAAGATTTTAAATGACAATATGATGATATGAAATTGCAACAAGTGTTAAGGAGGATAAACATATCAAATTGAGATCTTCATAAGTAAAATAATATTGGGTTTGGAAGTTTGTTACAGTATGAGTATTTAGTATAGGGTGAGTAGGTGATTTTTGAGAAGAGTCTTGAATTGATTTTCCGACAAGGTTAACTTGATATTTACTGGTAATGAATTCCAGATTCTGGGGCCCTTTATGTGCATAGAATTTTTACATTGGTTAGTATGGACTCGGGGTATGTCAAATAGTGATCTGTGTCTTGTGTCATGTTCGTGGGACCTATTAAAGTTGTTGAGGAGAATTCTGAGCGCAGGGTTGATATTAGCATGTAGAGTTTTATGTATGTAGAAGGCACATGAATAGGTATGAATATTTTTTATGGTGAGTAGTTTTAAGGTTCTGAATATAGGTGGAGTATGCTGTCTAGAGTGGGAATTTGTTATCATCCTGACTGCAGCCTTTTGCTGGGTTATGAGTGGTCTAAGGTGATTTAATGTTGTTGAGCCCCATGCACAGATTCCATAGGTGAGATAAGGGTAGATAAGAGAATGATATAGTGCAATGAGAGCTGGTTGAGGCACATAATAGCGTATCTTAGATAATATACCTACTGTCCTTGAGATTTTCTTGGAAATTTGTTGTATGTGTGTTTGGAATTTAAGACTACTGTCAAGGTGGATTCCTAGGAATTTTCCCTCTGTGAGCCTTGTGATGGGTGAACCATTTAGCGTTATGTTAAGTGGAACATTTGCAGCTTCATTCCTATTAATATTATTATAGACGGTATCTCAATATAAAGATGAATAACTTACTTCTGAGATAATCCGCGCGGAAGGTCGCACAACAACAAAAATTTTCCTGGAGCAAAATAGCATTTTTCTCAGCTTTATGTTGCATTACGAGTGTATATCATAGTTAGCCCTGTTCGTTTTCTTTAATACAAGTCCCCTAGAGGGCCAAGGGTAACACCCCAGGAACACCCATCCACAGAGAAGTAATATTTTACTCCGAGGTGGCGATCATATTATGCCACATATTATTCACTTTGGAGTATTTATCATGTTTATTTGTTACTTATATTGTCTATTATGTCATAATAGATCAATTGTGATAGATATAAAAGCCGTAGTAGTGATAACAGCGTTATAATAAAGAATATTCCCCGGTTATCCTGAGACAGGAATTTCTGCTGACGCAAGCAAATGTTCCCAGACGGTTTCTGATTGGCTCCCAGGCTATGTAAACACTTATACTAAGCTCCGCCCACTCTGTTATGATGCCAAATCGTCAATTATTATATAAGTAGTAATAATACAAGAAATTAAGGTAAAAAATCGGGGGAAAAAAAAAATACGCAAATTCACGTCATGTCAGCCGACCTACTACGGTTGTTGGCGTCACCATGTGTGTTATAAACAACCATAATTCCTTGTAGGAATGTCGTAGAACAATGATTTTTGTACCATTGCGTAGCCAGAGAGTTACTCTATTTTTCAATATGGTTAACTCAATTTTCAATTTTTTTTCCTCTAGCGCGTCGCGCGGACTCAGGGCCCCTTTAGCCACCAGGCCACCGGAGCTGTACTCACCTAATTGTGGTATTAATGTTGCAGTGATGGGCTGAATGTTGGACTGAATGATAGACTGAATGATATTACTCCAGCAACAGATTAGAATAAACTATCACTTGTCCTGTTGCTAACTATCCATATATAAACCAAAACCAAGTTATTGACATCACGTGAAGTCATACTGGCTCCTGACAGGACTGGTAGTGGTTGTTAACAGTCAGGTGAAGGTGGGTATAGGGACAGTATTGGGCTATCCAGAAATCATGTCTCAAAATTATTTGTTTAACCCATATGGGTTTAAAGTAGCGGCAGCAAGGAAGGGGGGGGGGGGTCAAGGGGGGCTTTAGTCCCCGCAAAAATGCCCTCAGTCCTCCAAATAAACGCAGTTATAATAATAGCGTTGCTTCATAAGTCTCACAGCCCCTTCATAAGTCTTCCAGCCCCTTCATAAGTCTTCCCAGCCCCTTCATAAGTCTCCCAGCCCCTTCATAAGTCTCCCAGCCCCTTCATAAGTCTTCCAGCCCCTTCATAAGTCTTCCAGCCCCCTCACCCTTTTAACATAATAGTTATGCCTCTGCTCTCCCCTCTGGACACAAATTAACATGTTATATCATATTGGGACTCGTATTAATTTCTCTGGTAGATTCTTAATTAATAACAGACCTACAAACGTCTGGGAAATGACAAAACCTTAATAATAATAATAATAATAATAATAATAATAATAATAATAATAATAATAATAATAATAATAATAATAATAATAATAACATAATAATAATCATAATAATAATATCTTTATTTACTACCAGTACATGTACAAGGTATACAGACCATAGTTGACATCAATGACATACTACTATATAGAAAGCCCCTTGTTATGCTGAGCATTTCCCGCAAATTAGGTCAGTTTTGTCCCAGGATGCCACCCACACCAGTCCACTAACACCCAGGATGCCACCCACACCAGTCCACTAACACCCAGGATGCCACCCACACCAGTCCACTAACACCCAGGATGCCACCCACACCAGTCCACTAACACCCAGGTACCAATTTTACTGATGGGTGAACATGGACAAGCGGTGTAGAGAAACACGCCCAATGTTTCTATCCTTACCGGGAATCAAGGCCGGACCCTCTCCGTGTGAAGCGAGAGCTTTAACCACCAGGCCACGGGCCACCGTGGCCTGGAGACTAGCCTCAGTTACTCAGATCAAGAACCCTTCTCCATCTTAAAGCAATCATCCTGTCTTCTTAAAGGAGATATAAATGACATCACATATTAGAATTACTGGTGGCGTTAGAACCCATGGCTGGAGTTCTACGACTCGCCATGGGTTCTAACCCCCACCAGTTCCATGGTTTATTACAGTTTGTGATTGAAATGTTTGTCCCTGACAGGTTCCTGCACCAGATTCCTGCAGGAACAAGCGAAGGAATTAGGTGTCAAGTGTGAGGTGATGGAATATGTTCCTGGGATCCCCGTTGTGCTGATGACACTTGTAGGACAAGACCCAAGTCTACCATCACTGCTGCTCAACTCTCACACTGACGTTGTTCCAGTGTTTCCTGTGAGTCACATTACCCACTTGTGTTGTACCAGTGTTTCCTGTGAGTCACATTACCCACTTGTGTTGTTCCAGTGTTTCCTGTGAGTCACATTACCCACTTGTGTTGTACCAGTGTTTCCTGTGAGTCACATTACCCACTTGTGTTGTACCAGTGTTTCCTGTGAGTCACATTACCCACTTGTGTTGTACCAGTGTTTCCTGTGAGTCACATTACCCACTTGTGTTGTACCAGTGTTTCCTGTGAGTCACATTACCCACTTGTGTTGTACCAGTGTTTCCTGTGAGTCACATTACCCACTTGTGTTGTACCAGTGTTTCCTGTGAGTCACATTCCACTTGTGTTGTACCAGTGTTTCCTGTGAGTCACATTACCCACTTGTGTTGTTCCAGTGTTTCCTGTGAGTCACATTACCCACTTGTGTTGTTCCAGTGTTTCCTGTGAGTAAATTACCCACTTGTGTTGTATTCCAGTGGTACTTCCTGTTGTAGGTTTCACATTACTCCACTTGTGTTGTTCCAGTGTTTCCTGTGAGTCACATTACCCACTTGTGTTGTTCCAGTGTTTCCTGTGAGTCACATTACCCACTTGTGTTGTTCCAGTGTTTCCTGTGAGTCACATTACCCACTTGTGTTGTTCCAGTGTTTCCTGTGAGTCACATTACCCACTTGTGTTGTTCCAGTGTTTCCTGTGAGTCACATTACCCACTTGTGTTGTACCAGTGTTTCCTGTGAGTCACATTACCCACTTGTGTTGTACCAGTGTTTCCTGTGAGTCACATTACCCACTTGTGTTGTACCAGTGTTTCCTGTGAGTCACATTACCCACTTGTGTTGTCAGTGTTTCCTGTGATATTACACTTGTTGTACCAGTGTTTCTGAGCATTACCCACTTGTGTTGTACCAGTGTTTTCCTGTAGGTCACATTACCCACTTGTGTTTTACTAGTGTTTCCTGTGAGTCACATTACCCACTTGTGTTGTACCAGTGTTTCCTGTGAGTCACATTACCCACTTGTGTTGTACCAGTGTTTCCTGTGAGTCACATTACCCACTTGTGTTGTTCCAGTGTTTCCTGTGAGTCACATTACCCACTTGTGTTGTACCAGTGTTTCCTGTGAGTCACATTACCCACTTGTGTTGTTCCAGTGTTTCCTGTGAGTCACATTACCCACTTGTGTTGTACCAGTGTTTCCTGTGAGTCACATTACCCACTTGTGTTGTACCAGTGTTTCCTGTGAGTCACATTACCCACTTGTGTTGTTCCAGTGTTTCCTGTGAGTCACATTACCCACTTGTGTTGTACCAGTGTTTCCTGTGAGTCACATTACCCACTTGTGTTGTACCAGTGTTTCCTGTGAGTCACATTACCCTTGTGTTGTACCAGTGTTTCCTGTGAGTAACATTACCCACTTGTGTTGTTCCAGTTTTTCCTGTGAGTCACATTACCCACTTGTGTTGTACCAGTGTTTCCTGTGAGTCACATTACCCACTTGTGTTGTACCAGTGTTTCCTGTGAGTCACATTACCCACTTGTGTTGTACCAGTGTTTCCTGTGAGTCACATTACCCACTTGTGTTGTACCAGTGTTTCCTGTGAGTCACATTACCCACTTGTGTTGTACCAGTGTTTCCTGTGAGTCACATTACCCACTTGTGGCTTCTGGACACAGAAAAACTTGCTATGTTTCATCTGCTGTTATTCATTATACTGATGACTATTTTTTTTTAAAGGGGTGGAGTGGTAAGCCAGTGGAAGGCCTCGGGCAGATGACCATAAGCTCCAGCTGTGGGTGATCATATGTCTAAGACCCGCGTCAGGAAACACTTGTCCTAACCTAACCTAATCTCCCCCCCTAACCTAATCTCCCCCCCCAATCTAACCTCCCCTCTAACCTAATCTCCCCTCTAACCTAATCTAATCTCACACCTCTAACCTAATCTCCCCCTAACCTAACCTAATCTCTCCCTAACCTAACCTCCCTCCTTAATCTAACCTAATCTCCCCCTAATCTAACCTAATCTCCCCTCCTAACCTAATCTCCTCTCCTAACCTAATCTCTTCTCCTAACCTAATCTCCCCCCTAACCTAATCTCCACCTAACCTAATCTAATCTCCCTCTCTACCCTAACCTAACCTAATCTCCCCTAACCTAAATTAATCTCCCCTCCTAACCTTATCTCCCCCTAACCTAACCTAATTTCCCCTAACCTAGCCTAATCTTCCTCAATAATCTAACCTAAACTCCCGTCCTAACCTAACCTAATCTCCCCCCTAACCTAATCTAATCTCCCTCTCTAACATAATCTCCCTAACCTAATCTCCTCCCTAACCTAGCCTAATCTCCTCAATAATCTAACCTAATCTCCCCCTAACCTAATTTCCCCTAACCTATCCTCTCTAACCTAACATAATCTCCCCTAACCTAACCTAATCTCCCCTAACCTAACCTCCCCTAACCTAATCTCCCCTAACCTAATCTAATCTCACACCTCTAACCTAATCTCCCTAACCTAACCTAATCTCCCTAACCTAACCTAATCTCCCCTAACCTAATCTCCCCTAACCTAACCTAATCTCTCCCCTAACCTAATCTTCCCTAACCTAATCTCCCCTAACCTAACCTAATCTCCCTTTTAATCTAACCTAATATCCCCTAATCTAACCTAATCTCCCCCTAACCTAACCTAATCTCCCCTCCTAACCTAATCTCCCCATAACTTAATCTAATCTCCCCTCCTAACCTAATCTCCCCCTAACCTAATCTCCCCCTAACCTAATCTCCTCCTAACCTAATCTAATCTCCTCTCTAACCTAATCTTATCTCCCTCCTATCCTAATCTCCCCTTTTTCTCTCTCCAACACGCAAGTTATACTTTTTGTATCAAACTGATCATTATTACTCGGTTTAATCATCTTCCAGTGGTCTGTCTCGAGTAACCCAAAATATCCCTACAGGATCCATTAAATAAGTGATACTGGATTGCGTCAGATCCAAGAAATAAGGGAACCAATGTCCCGATTCAAAACTGGTATCCTTATCCGGATTCAATAAGCGGACGGGGTTTTAGGTGGCCTTATCAAACACCCAAACAATAACAATAATTTAAAGCGGTAAGATTGTCCAAACACTTACACAAGCAAATAAAATAGATACGATACAAATAGACGGATCACCACTTCAGGGAAGCTATTAGTAGAATATACAGTAAAACAACCAACAAAATCAATCATGAAATCCTGTGTAATATGCAACCAAACAAACAAACGTTCCACTGGATGGATTACATGCAACTTCTGTGGTAAATGGAGCCACGCCCCTTGTGCAGGCATTCAAGAACTAACTACACGAGATATTAAACCAGGGAAGTGTTTTTGGGTATGCCCAAATGAGACCGAACTGTGGAATAAAATCACATTGATGTTAAAAGATGACAACATCAAATCGGCCTTCATAAAAAACATGACAGCACTCTATAACAGTTGGGAAAGTTAAAAATCTGGTCCAGATGGTGCTATCGCTCTTGTTACAGATGTTGCCCTGGTAGACAGTAACTGTAAAAATGGAGAAATAAATGACGGTGACCTGAAGGGGGACAGGAGCTCCAGTGGGAAAACAGGTGTAGACAAAGACACACAAAAAACAATGTTACAAACTAGCAATACCACGGTAGATAGTAAACAAGGGATGCCCAGGGGAAAAACTAAAGATAAATTAGCCACTGTGTGGCGAAACGTTTCCTCAATAAAGATACCCATGTGTTGCATATGTGTCTAATTTATAACTTGTCGGTTCTCTGAACCATTCATCTACATAAATTACCAGAAACTGATGAAGGCTCTATTGTTAGCACTAGTGCCGAAGATAGAAATGAGACAGGAACACACCCACCAATAGGGAATACAATGGGGAACACAGTCACAAAAAAACAGGGCAAACAGAAACCAGGCCTGTGTGAATATTATGCACTTGGTATCTGCAGGCATGGAAAATCTGGGAAATCAGATGGGACATGCAATTATGATCACCCCAGAAAATGCCGTGCCCATATGAAAACAGGAAAATGCAACCTCCCGTCCTGTAAGCTTTTCCAACCTGAAATGTGCCACTCATCAGTTCAGGAAAGACAGTGCTATAACTTATATTGCCAGGCATACCACCTAAAGGGTACAAGATGGCACAGAACATCCAGACCATGGCAAAACCTGGGCAGCCACAGCCACTCCTGAGAGAGAGGTTTTTTAGTGCCAGGAAGGAAAAAAAGGTGGCAGGAAATGACAGAAATCGTACACCAACTGCAATCATTTCTGGAGTGGAATCACAGTCAATGGCCTCCATTCCAACACAACAGATATTAGTGCTAGGAAAAAAAGACCCCTTTCCCCATACCACCAATACCACCAATCCAACGACATTCATATTTGCAAATATACAGGGTCTAAAGCCAGCAACAAACAACAAGGTACCTTACATTCGTGGACTGCTTACAGAGTCAAATGCTATGTTTGCGGCTTTCACAGAGACCCACATCAGAGATCACTTGGACAATGAAATATGGATCCCGGTCTACAACCTATACAGGTGTGACAGAGTGAACAGGCAAAAAGGGGGGGGTTGGCCTGTATATCACAGAGTCACTTATATGTTCAGAACTACTAAATGCCTCAAATGATGTAGTTGAAGTATTAGCAATAAAGGTCGAGAATCAAAACCTGGTCATCGTGGTTGTATACAAGCCTCCAGATGCAACGTCCCAACAATTCCAGGAACAGCTTCTGAAAATTGACCACTGTTTGGAAAATCTTCCAGCTCCTGCCCCCAACATCTTGCTCCTGGGGGATTTCAACCTAAGGCACCCAAAATGGAAGAATATTGCAACCAATGTGGTAGCAGAGATAACACCAGGAGGCAGCTCAGATGAAAACTCGCACACACATGAACTTTTAAATCTCTGCACCAAATTCACCTTAAACCAGCAAATAGTAGAGCCTACAAGATTAGATAATACGTTGGACCTCATCTTCACTAACAATGATGATCTGATACGAAATGTCATCATATCAAAACGATATACTCAGATCACAATATAATAGAGGTCCAGACATGCATGCGGGAGCCCCAGATCGACAAAATGTGATCAGCCGCGAGGGAGTCTTCTCCAAATTCAACTTCAATAACAAAAACATAAGGTGGGACCAAGTAAACCAAGTCCTAAATGATATAAACTGGGAAGATAGCCTAAGCATCACGGATCCTAACCTATGTCTAGAACAAATTAACTCTGTGGCACTTGAGGTTTGCTCAAGGCAAATTCCCTTAAGGAAAAGAAGGAGAGATGTAAACTAGAAAGAGAGAGGCGCTCCTATACAGGCGAAGGCAGAGAATAACGGAGCGACTACAAGAGGCAAATATATCTGAAATACGTAGGAGACGTTGGTCAGAGAAATAGCAAACATCGAATTAAAACTAAAGGAATCATTAAACGGGGGAAGACTAAAGCCATAAATGAAATTGAAAGAAACCCAAAGTATTTCTTTTCTTATGCCAAATCAAAGTCGAGAACAACATCCAGTATTGGGCCCTACTTAAACGGGATGGGTCCTACACAGATGACAGCAAGGAAATGAGTGAGTTACTAAGTCCCAGTATGACTCAGTTTGTAGAGAGCCGCTAACCAGACTGAAAGTCGAAGACCTAATTTTTATTAGTGCCACAGAACTTGACAGACGCTAAATGACTTCGAAAAGGCAATAAATGACATGCCCATGCACTCTGCTCCAGGCCCAGACTCATGGAACTCCGTGTTCATCAAGAACTGCTTTTAACATCCTATGGAGAGGAGCATGGACACTGGGGTCGTCCCGCAGTTACTAAAAACAACAGACATAGCCCCACTCACAAAGGGGCAGGAAAGCAATAGCAAAGAACTACAGTCCAATAGTGCTAACATACCATATCATAAAAATCTTTGAAAGGGTTCTAAGAAGCAAGATCGCACTCATCTAGATACCCATCAATTACACAACCCAGGGCAGCATGGGTTTAGAGCAGGTCGCTCCCTGTCTGTCCCAACTACTGGACCCTACGACAAGGTTCTGGATGCTCTAGAAGACAAACAGAATGCAGATGTTATTTACACAGACTGCAAAAGTCTTTGACAAGTGTGACCATGGTGTAATAGCACACAAATGCGTGATAAAGGAATAACAGGAAAAGTGGGTAGATGGATCTATAATTTCCTAACAAGTAGAACACAAAGAGTAGTAGTCAACAGAGTAAAGTCTGAGGCAGCTACAGTAAAAGCCCTGTTCCACAAGGCACAGTACTCGCTCCCATCCTGTTCCTCATCCTCATATCGGACATTGACAGGATATAAGCCACAGTGCTGTGTCTTCCTTTGCAGATGACATCCGAATCTGCATGACAGTGTCCACCATTGAAGACACTGCAAGACTCCAAGTAGACATAAACCAAATCTTTAAATGGGCTGCAGAAAACAATATGGAAAACGTGAAGAAATTAAAATTTCATCGGAGTACAAAACAAATTCCAACCACACAATAGAGGAAAAACTAATGTCAAAGACCTGGGAGTGATCATGTCAGAGGATCTCACCTTCAAGGACCATAACACCGTAGCAATCGCATCTGCTAGAAAAATGACAGGATGGATAATGAGAACCTTCAAAATCCAGGATACCAAGCCCATGTTGACACTTTTCAGGTCGCTTGTTCTATCTAGGCTGGAATATTGTGACACTAACGGCACTTTAGCGTGTGATGCTGACCTGAAAATTGCGAGAACTTTACGGCACATAATGCGATAAACCACCTCACTCTGGGAACGCTTGGTCTAAACTGTACTTCTAACGCAGGCGGGAGAACATTATATACACATGGAAAATTTCGAGGCTTAGTACCAAACTTGCACACAAAAATCACTCCCTACGAAAGCAAAGACTCGGCAGGCGATGTAACATCCCCCAATGAAAAGCAGGGGTGCCACTAGCACGTTGAGGGACAACACAATAAGTGTCAGGGGCCCAAGACTGTTCAACTGCCTCCCAGCATACATCAGGGGATTACCAACAAGCCCCTGGCTGTCTTCAATCAGGCACTGGACAGGCACCTAAAGTCGGTACCTGACCAGCCAGGCTGTGGTTCAGTACGTTAACTGCGTGTGGCCAGCAGTAAAAGCCTGGTTGATCAGGCTCTGATGCTAAATGAGGCCTGGTCACAGACCGGCCCGCAGGGGCGTTACCCCTGGAACTCTCTCCAGGTATACCCAGGTAACCTAACCTAATCTCCCCTAACCTAACTTAATCTCCCCAACCACTAATATCCCTCAATAACCTAACCTAATCTCCCTCAACATAATCTCATAACCTAATTCCCCCTAACCTAATCTCCCCTAACCTAATCTCCCCCTAACCTAATCTCCCGCTAACCTAATCTCCCCTAACCTAATCTCCCCTATCAATCTACACCCTAACTAATCTTCCCTAACCTAACCTAACTCCTAACCTAACCTACCTAACCTATCCTCGGTTATTATTTCATCAAATATGTTTTAATTCCAGAGTTTTTACGACTGACGAGTTTCAGTTGTTTATAAAACATTATTCGCCTTCGGCTCTGCTTTTCCCCTAATTTAGGCCTAGACTTCTTTATATTCCTGCAAAGGTGCCAGAAAATCCTGTTTATTTCTCAAATTTTTTTAAAAAGTTCTTGCCCTTGGTATAAATCTGCCCATCAACAGAGATGGGCATCAAAAAGGGGGATGGTCATCAAGGATTTTTAGTTTTCAACGCCATGTTTGTGTAGTTCTGGGAGCCATTTTGCCCACCAAGGAAGTCTGGTAGTTAATATCCCCCCTTAATAATATCATTGTAAGCATAATGTATGTTGTTTACCGGGAGAGAGTTTCCGGGTCAACGCCCCGCGGCCCGGTCTGTGACCAGGCCTCATGTTGGATCGGGGCCTGATAACCAGGCTGTTACTGCTGGCCGCACGCAGTCCAACGTAAACACAGCCTGGCTGGTCAGGTACCAACTTTAGGTGCCTGTCCAGTGCCTGCTTGAAGACAGCCAGGGGTCTATTGGTAATCCCCCTAATGTAGCTGGGAGGCAGTTGAACATCTTGGGCCCCTGACACTGTCGTGGGGGTTTTTCGGAGAGAAAATCCCGGTTGAGAAACACACGGATGGGTGGTAAAGTAGTTATATTGAGTAGTGGGGGAAGGAGATATACCCAGCCACCTGTTACACCTAGGCCTCCCGTCTTGAGAATGAGGCTGGGCGCTTGGGAAAGCGTCCCTTGGAAACCCGCGTGACGTCGTGACGTCACAGGAAATATGCTAGGGATCTTAAATATAAATATAGCGGGTACTACAAAATATACTACACAAGTATATGTATATGGTAATATGACATTATTGTGTTGTCTCTCAACGTGCTAGTGGCACCCCTGTTTCATTGGGGGATGTTGCAAGAACTTGTTATAATTTATGTATTCAGTTGCTTAAAACACCACAAGGGAACCGGACAAGTGTCCCTTTTTTAAATCCACCGTCCACTGTATAGACCAGTTGGTCATAATTAAACTGTAGAATCGTCGATTCTAAAAAAAACCCAATAACTATATCACAAGAAACAACAGCACTATTATTATTTTATCTTCACTTAATTACGAGTATTGAACATGTCAAAACATTACTTGACCTCTTTTGGTATTTCTCAAAATTGTATAATTATATCTTTAATAATTACTACGAATATTATTTAGTATGTTTAAGGTTCAATGTAATCAAAGACCCCAGTGGAAGACGCTTTAAAAATAATAATAATAATAATAATAATAATAATAATAATAATAATAATAATAATAATAAAATAATAATAATAATAATAATAATAATAATAATTTCGCAAACCAGCGATACAGGATGCAAGACAACCGGGGGGAGTAGAATGATATCGTTTCGGGCTTTAACACACATCGGAGGCTTGCAAAGGAGGGAATGTCGGAGCCAACAGAGCCGAGGATGTAGTCACTGGAGTGACTCATCCTCTGAACTTCCGACATCTTCCTTTCTTCTGCAACTTTCAACCCTGTTTATGTGTTGATTCAACATGAAAGGCCTGGGGTTATCATTCTACTGCCCCTGGTTTTTTGCAATACTACTACTACTACTACTACTACTTTTAATAATAATAATATTTTTATTATTAATTTAATAATAGAGGGGGGTGTTGATTCGCGGAATTCTCCCGGCCCGGGTCTTTACCAGATGGCGACCCGGCCGCCCCCCTGGCGTGGGAGTAGCGAGACCTATGTCTCCATGGGGGGGGTACCCCCAGCGGCGGACCAACTGGCCCCCGGCCTAGCCACATTCCCCACCAACACAAGGCAGGTAGGTAGATAGTTTCTAGGCCCTCTGGTCTGCCACCTTCCCGCCCCAAGGAGGCTGACAGGAAGGGCAGGCTTGGAGCCGCAGATGGTAACAAGCTCCAGCCTTGGCACCTACCCTGCCCTAGAAGGGCTGGGCATGGTGACGACCAATAATAATAGTAAAATAATAATACTAACAACACTTTTTTTTAATAAAAGGTTAGTTAAGTTTTATAGGTAAAGAAAATCAATTATCATTCATATAAAATATGTAAAAAATTATTGAAAGTCTCTGGTTAAAAAAGCAGTTTTTTTGGACAAAAGCCCAAATCATCATGCAAGAATGCCCTTAATCTTCCCCAGATTTTATTTAATTTTTTTTTTTCAAGGCACTGCCTCCCCCCATACATGAGGGGATTACCAAGACCCCGCTGTCTTCAAGCAGGCACTGGACAGGCCTAAAGTAGGTACCTGACCAGCCGGACCCCTGGTTCGTACGTTGGATCACGGGGCCCGCAGTAACAGCCTGGTTTTTCAGGCCTTGATCCACCATGAGGCCCGGGCACAGACCCCGGGGCCGGGGGGGGTTGACCCCAACCCCCCCCGGTATCCTCCAGGT
>WNWK01014546.1:0-50944 GCA_009830355.1 Cherax destructor | reverse complement strand
CCCATGGTGATTTTATTTCACAGTGACAAACACTAAAAGCAAAAACAAAAAAATTTAAAAGGAAATGTTCAAATGAGCATGCTGGGTAATGTTTTGTCAATGGAAAACAATGCTAGACTGGCTCACGATCCCTGGGGGGAGGGGGGCAGGGGACAGGTCGGGCCCCCCCGGACCGATAGCGAGGGTTTGCCCAAAGTTGGTGGGGGGTTTTGCCCAAAAACCCCCCAAAAAAACCCCCGAAATCACCAAAGTCGGACCCACCAAAGTAAAGGGACCACTGACGGGGGAAAACCCCGGGGGAAGTTTAAAACGCCTTGACTATCGAACCATTCGATTTTCCCGAACTCTTTTCAACAGATTTTGTCCCAAGTATCGAACGTGCCCCGTGTTTAGAACCACGTGTGTACCAGACCTGTCCACCTGGCGCCTGCCCACGGCGTCGTGAGTCAGTCTAGCTTTGTTTATCCTCCAGTGAACATTACCCTGCACGCTCATCCAAACATTTCACAATTAATTAATTGTGTTTGGAGCTTGTTCATTGGTTGAGGCAGTGGTAGTAGAGGCAGTGGTAGTAGAGGCAGTGGTAGTAGAGGCAGTGGTAGTAGAGGCAGTGGTATAAGAGGCAATGGTGGTAGAGGCAGTGGTAGTAGAGGCAGTGGTAGTAAGAGTCAGTGGTAGTAAGAGTCAGTGGTAGTAAGAGTCAGTGGTAGTAAGAGTCAGTGGTAGTAAGAGTCAGTGGTAGTAATAGGCAGTGATAGTAAGAGTCAGTGGTAGTAAGAGGCAGTGGTAGTAGAGGCAATGGCAGTAAGAGGCAGTGGTAGTAAGAGGCAGTGGTAGTAAGAGGCAATGGTAGTAGAGACAGTGGTAGTAGAGGCAGTTGTAGTAGAGGCAGTGGTAGTAGAGGCAGTGGTAGTAAGAGGCAGTGGTAGTAAGAGGCAGTGGTAGTAAGAGGCAGTGGTAGTAGAGGCAGTCTTAATGTAGAGTGAGAGGTGAGTAAACAAGATTAAATGAATAAACGAGAGAGAATGAGAGTGTAGAAGGTTCGCGAGTTTTGTAAACAAACCAGTTGTTGTTGCTGTTACCAGCCTGGACATGAATGAATTCTGTTACTCCGTGAAGCCGACTGGAAAAAATCTCATATTTATGTTAATTTATATGTTTATATGTTACATAGCGTGTTGATTATATAATTTTGAAAAAAAATATCATAAATGGATTAAGCAAAATGTCTATATTAACATTTTATACGCCTCAGAGTGATTATTATTGTTATTATTATCGTTATTAATATGGCATCTTCAAGACTAATAACACACTCTTAGTGATTTTAATGTGTTCCTGCACGCCAGCACAGGCGCAGTTTGTGGAGTTTAAAGCAGTTAAGTTCAATGACAAAGTGTAGCATTAAGAGTGTAGCGATTAAGCGATAGGAAAAGGACGAAACGAAATAAACTCCTGACAGCATAAGCCGCTCTGCCTATCTTCTGCAAGGTATGTAAATGGTGTATGTACACCTATTCATTTGTACATTATGGTTTTCTTATGAAAGAAGTGATCTAATGCAGTTAGCATTACAAACTCTGTTTTCTCTTATACTAACACGTCTGAAGGAGGAAAGAATGGGAAGATGTTTTCATAGCTGGAGCAAGAATGCCTGCCACCACCATCCTCCCCCGCCACCACATTCGTAATGACATACTACACATTTAATTCATTCTAGAGTGTATATCAGGTTTTTATGTTATTTATATTGTTTATTATGTCATATTAGATGAATTGTGATAGATAAATAAGCTGTCAAGTTGATAATAGCATCATAGTGAAGTACTATTTTGTCATGCCTCCTGACAGCAGGAACGAATTAATTGGATTTACATTATTTCTTATGGGAAATATTGCTTCGAGTTTCGAACGTTTTGAGTTTAGAACTAGCTCCTGGAACAGATTAAGTTTGAAACTCGGGGTTCCACTGTATAGTGGTATTGTATATTCTAGTTTAATCACAAATTTTGGTATTGATGTTGATTTGTGCCTCCAAAGGTTAATGGACCTGTGGTGAAAGCTACTCCACTCCGTGCCTGTGAACAGTTAGGCAATGAAGATGAAATACACGGAAAAATAGTCATCATAGAACGAGGAGATTGCATGTTCATCGAAAAGGTTAGTCATTACAACTGAATGTCTCATTTTACAATGTGAATATTTATTTGTTCCTCATCTTTTACTGTGCTAAATTCCTTAATAAAATATTTCTTTAATTCATTTATTTATTTTTATTTCAGTTTTTATGTCCTTTTGAAGGTCTTAATCTTTCTTCTTTATTTCTTTATAAATATTTTTCTTAGCAATGCAAGAGCAGACAGACTTTTAATATATAATAAGTTTTCTATAAATATATTTAACAGGCTCGAAGGCTGGAAGCACTGGGTGCTATTGGAGGTATTGTGTTGGATAATACCCCTGGAACTTCTGCAAAAACATCACCAATGTTTGCAATGTCTGGTGATGGAACGGATGATGTGAACATTCCATTGGTTTTCCTCTTCTCTGGTGATGCGGAGGTTCTGCTTAATGTTCTTCATGATCAACCAGAGCTTGAGGTGGTGCTTTCTGACTTTGATGATAAAGGTAAATAAACTGTCATTACATTATAAGACCACATAGTTGGAATGCTTTATCTGTAGACAGTCTGGAGATTATCAGTCCAATGGCTGGTCTTTGGCCTGTTGACAACTAGATCAGTCCAGCTGATAGTGCTCACTGCATGCAGTCCATTGTAATCATTAGGACATGACTTATAAAGAACTTGCTTTAAGAGCTTGTCAAGTTCTGTCTTTTAAAAACAGAAGTTTTTTTTTCCTTTCCCTTATGAATGGACTTGGCAGTTAAAAACAAGCTGGTAGATGTTAGATGAGGAGGTGGAGATACTGGAAAGATGGAGGGAATACTTTTTTTTTTTAACCCTTTGACTGTCGCAACCCCTAATCCTGAGTGCTCTCCTGTTGTCGCAAAATTTAAAATAAAAAATTATTTTTTCTTATGAAATGATAGAGTATCTTTTCCCGATGGTAATGACACCAAAAGTATGAAATTTGATGGAAAACTTACAGAATTACGCTCTCGTGAATTTAGTGAGCTCGGCAATATATACGCATCGGCAATTTCGCCGACTTTGAGCCCTATTTTCGGCCAATTCCATTGTTCCAGTCGAACAAACTCATAGCTATTTCTTAGAACTCCATTTGTTCTATCAATTGAGTACAAGAAATAACCAATTTACCGATTTCAACTACCCAATAAAGTGGTCAGAAATTGGCAATTTGGCCAATTTCATGCAAAATAAAAAAGTTGTCAATTTCAAAATAGGGTCCAGAATAAACAATGCAGACATTTCTGGCACTAAAATAAGATGTTATCTGTTCATTAGTCACGTCTTTAGGCCCCTCTTATATTACTCTTGCTTTCTATTTTGATTTTTTATTCACACAAAAAATAGAAGATTTACTGTTATGCAGACTATTGCATTATTGTAAAAATGGTATAAATAATATCAGTGCACTTGTGAAAGAATTTTAGACTCGCCAATTGATGTGTATTGGACGCGTGGCGTGATTTGTTTACTCTTGAACATTTGCAAAAATCTAACATTTCCCCTACTTTGAGCTCAATTTCAAGGTCGTTTTCATCATGAAACTAATCAAAATCATCTATATTTCTGTAGTATGTTTTCCATTCTATCAAATGAGACCATAAAAAAAGAGAATACAACCATAAACACTATACGAAAATACACCTCAAAGACGGCGTTTTAATCCAAAAACACGGTCGGAGTTTTTTTTCTCTCATTATGCACTGCGTGCTGCAGGATTTTTTTTATACAGTGCACACTGATCACACAGACCCATTCTCTCATATGTGGGCCTACCAGCTTTCTCCCACTTGATTTGAAGCCGCTAGAATTTGTGAGTATATATACGTCCGAAACAGTGGCTCGTAAGACGTATATATACGACCGAAACAGTCAAAGGGTTAAACTGGCCATATCCCACCAAAGTAGGGTGGCCCAAAATAGAAAAGTCTTTTTACATTTAGTTATTTATACAAGAGAGGGGGTTACTAGCCCCTTGCTCCTGGCATTATAGTTGCCTCTTATGACATGCATGACTTAGAGGAAGAATTCTTTTCTACTTTCCCATGGAGATAAGAGGAAGTAAACAAGCACAAGAACTATTAACCCTTTCAGGGTCCAGACTCCCAATCTGAAACTTGTCGACAGGGTCCAAGAATTTAAAAAAAAAATTATTTTTTCTTATGAAATTATAGAGAATCTTTTTCTGGAGGTAATAAAAAAAAGTATGAAATTTGATGGAAAATCGACAAAATTACTCTATTGCAAATTTTGTTGTATCAGTGATTTTACGTGTCTGCGATTTTGCTCATTTTGACACCTATTTTAGGTCAGTTACATTGTTCTGGTTCACCAAATTCTTAGCTATTTCACTAGTATGCCTTCTGCTTTACCAGTTGATCACAAGAAACTGCCAAATCAACTATTTCAACTACCCAAAAAAGTGATCAAAAATTGGTAATTTGCCCAATTTCACACAAAATAGAGTCCAGAATAAATAATGCAGGCATTCTTGGCACTAAAATAACATTTTCTTTGTTCATTAGTTATGTTCCTGGGCTTTACACATGGGTTATAGAAAGTGTTTATGCACCTGGAGAAAAGAGAAGTGTAGAGGAGAGAGAGAGATTTTGAGAAATGTTGAGTGAGTGTGGGGAGTTTCAAACCAAGTGAGAGAGCAATTGTGGTTGGGGATCTTAATGCTAAAGTGGGTAAAAATGTTGTGGAGGGAGTAGTAGGTAAATTTGGGGTGGCCAGGGGTAAATGTAAATGGGGAACCATTAATTGAGCTATGTGTAGAAAGAGGTTTGGTAATAAGTAATACATATTTTATGAAAAAGAGGATAAATAAATATACAAGGTATGAAATAGCACGTAAGGAAAGTAGTTTGTTGGATTATGTATTGGTGGATAAAAGGTTGATGGGTAGGCTTCAGGATGTACATGTTTATAGAGGGCAACAGATATATCAGATCATTATTTGGTTGTAGCTACAGTTAGAGTAAAAAGGGAGATGGGACAAAAGAAAATGGCAACAGCAAGTAAGAGAGGTAAAAGTGTATAAACTAAGGGAGGAGGAAGTTAGGGTGAGATATAAGCAACTATTGGCAGAAAGGTGGGCTAGTGCAAGTATGAGTAGTGGGGGTTGAAGAGAGTTGGGATAGTTTTAAAAATGCAGTATTAGAATGTGGGGCTGAAGTTTGTGGCTATAGGAGGGTGGGTGCAGGAGGAAGAGGAGTGAGTGGTGGAATGAAGAAGTAAAGGGTGTGATAAAAGAGAAAAAGGTAGCTTATGAGAGGTTTTTACAAAACAGAAGTGTTAATAGAAGAGCAGAGTATATGGAGAGTAAAAGAAAGGTGAAGAGAGTGGTGAGAGAGTGCAAAGAAGAGCAGATGAAAGAATGGGAGAGGCTCTGTCAAGAAATTTTGCTGAAAACAAGAAATTTTTTTGAGTGAGATAAACAAGGTAAGAAAGCCTAGGACGATGGTTTGAGTTAAAACAGAGTAGAGTTGTAGATGGGGCTAGTTGGGTAGATGGCGGGAATATTTTGAGGAACTTTTAAATGTCGATGAAAAAAGGGAGGCGGTAATTTCATGTACTGGCCAGGGAGGTACAACATCGTTTAGGAGTGAAGAAGAGCAGGATGTGAATGTGGGGGAGGTGCGTGAGGCATTACGTAGAAAGAAAGGGGGTAAAGCAGCTGGAACTGACGGGATCATGACAGAAATGTTAAAAGCAGGGGGGGATATAGTGCTGAAGTGGTTGGTATTTTTGTTTAATAAATGTATGAAAGAGGGGAAGGTACCTAGGGATTGGCAGAGAGCATGTATAGTTCCTTTATATAAAGGGAAGAGGGATGAAAGAGTGTAAAAATTATAGGGGAATAAGTTTACTGAGTATACCAGGTAAAGTGTATGGCAGGGTTATTATTGAAAGAATTAGAGGTAAGACAGAGAGTAGGATTGCAGATGAGCAAGGAGGCTTTAGAGTGGGTAGGGGATGTGTAGATCAAGTGCTTACAGTGAAGCATATATGTGAACAGTATTTAGATAAAGGTAGAGAAGTTTTTATTGCATTTATGGATTTAGAAAAGGCATATGATAGAGTGGATAGGGGAGCAATGTGGCAAATGTTGCAAGTGTATGGAATAGGTAGTAATTTACTGAAGGCTGTAAAGAGTTTTTATGAGGATAGTGAGGCTCAGGTTAGGGTGTGTAGGAGAGAGGGAGATTACTTTCCGGTAAAAGTAGGTCTTAGACAGGGATGTGTAATGTCACCATGGTTGTTTAATATATTTATAGATGGGGTTGTAAAAGAAGTAAACGCTAGGGTGTTGGGGAGAGGGGTGGGATTAAATTATGGAGAATTAAATGCAAAATGGGAGTTGACACAGTTACTTTTTGCTGATGATACTGTACTTATGGGAGATTCTAAAGAAAAGTTGCAAAGGTTAGTGGACGAGTTTGGGAGAGTGTGTAAAGGTAGAAAGTTAAAAGTGAACATAGATAAGAGTAAGGTGATGAGAGTATGAAACGATTTAAATAAAAAAAAATTGGATATCACATTGGAGAGAGGGATTATGGAAGAAGTAAATGTTTTCAGATATTTGGGAGTTGACGTGTCAGCGGATGGGTTTATTAAGGATGAGGTTAACCATAGAATTGATGAAGGAAAAAAGGTGAGTGGTGCGTTGAGGTATCTGTGAAGACAAAAAAACGTTATCCATGGAGGCAAAGAAGGGAATGTACGAAAGTATAGTGGTACCAACACTCTTATATGGGTGTGAAGCATGTGGAGTGCTCTAAATGTCAGCTACCAAATACTGATGACATTTAAAGTGCTCCAGATCAATTATTATAAATTATTATTCTAAAAATAATAAATGCTATTTTTGCATTTGTTCTTATAACAAGAGTGATTTAGGCATGTTTACCCTGATGTAAACATCTTTTATGGTAGCGGTCTGCCTGCTCTCTTACCCCACTCATATAATATGGCATATATTATTCATTTCAGCATCTTTATTACAGTTCTAGGGTATTTATCATGTTTCTGATATCAATTTGGAATAAATGTAATAGATAGATAACCTTTATTTAGTACGTTCATTACTTACTGCTTTCTTAACCTACTGAACCATGAACAATCATAAAACACATGAAAACATAGTAAAATATTGTATATATATACATACATAACATAGTTATACAGTAGTTTATATATAGTACATACATAATGTTATACAGTAGTTTAATAACAAATAATGAACGAAGAAAACACTCAGTGAGTGAGTGGTGGGCGGGCTGGCTGCCGGGTCGGAAGGAAGGTAGTAGGGACGCTTGGGTGGCGGGAAACTTAAATATGATTTGGTGGGTGGGAATTGGCAGCCGGAAATTCGCTAATGTGTGAAGCCCGTGAAAGTGGAAAAGGCGAATGTTGAGGGAGACCTGTAGTATGCTCCTCGCTTAGCGACGAATTCATTTACCGACATGGTCTTTTGAACAGAACTCCATCATTAAGTGAGGAGAGGCTGTATGCATGTGTAATGTGACCTAAGTGTAAGTAGAAGTAGCAAGATATACCTGTTATCCTGCGTGTTTATGGGACAGAAAAAAGACACCCACAATCCTACCATCATGTAAAACAAAAAACAATTACAGGTTTCTATTTCACACTCACTTGGCAGGATGGTAGTACCTCCCTGAATAGTTGCTGTCTACCAACCTACTACCTAGGACTCGGTAAACTTTTTTTTTTGACACTTTAGCCGTCTCCCACCGAGGCAAGTGACCCAAAAAAAAGAAACAAACACTTCACCATCGTTTACACATAATCACTGTCTTTTCAGAGGTGCCCAGATATGGCAGCTTCGATGTTACTCCAAACAGCCAAGATCCCAAACCCCTCCTTTAACCCTTTCAGGGTCCGTGCCGTAGTTCTACGGCTTTGAGTTCTGGGTCCAAACCGTAGTACTACTCCTAAATTCTAGCGGCCTCAAATTTAGCACGAGAAGGCTGATAGGCCTACATCTAAGAGAATGGGTCTGTGTGGTCAGTGTGCACACTATACAAAAAATATGGGAGCCTACATGGCATTGTGGGAACGCCGGCAAAGTAGCTTTGTTCTGCATGCCTGGTGGCAAGGAAGCTCTCACTCCCCGGGCGAATTCTGACTCTCCTCTTCTCAAGTTATAGTTTTAAGACTGATGGAAGTGGATCTGAAGAGGAATTCAATGGTTCTGAACCATATGGTACATTGTACCATAGGGTACAATGGTACCATATCATACAATGGTATATGGTGCAATGGTACCATACAGTACAATGTACCACATGGTACACCATGTTACACCATGTGGTACATTGTACCATATGGTACATTATACCATATGGTACAGGGACCCTATTGGAAATAAGGCTGACTTTCTTGGGTTATCCTAGGTTCTCCAAACATATGCTGATATGTATGATAAATATATGTAACTGTATTTGTGTATACCTGAATAAACTTACGACTCCACATGCACTTGAGTAAGTTTATTCAGGTGTACACAAATACAGTTACGTACATAGATTATCATACATAGCAGCATATGTGGAAAGCTCCTAGGATAACCCAAAAAAATCAGGGTGACTTATTTCCAAAGGGATTCTTGTATCTGTACGATATGGTACCCTGTACCATATGGTACCCTGTACCGTATGGTACCCTGTACTGTATGGTACCCTGGACTGTATGGTACCCTGTACCATATGGTCAGTAAGTGGTTGGTGGAAGGAGGCACTAGCTCAGAGTGAGTGTTGGTCTCAAGGCACACTGACGCAGCAGTGAGTGTTGGTCTAAAGGCCCACTGACAGAGCAGTGCGTGTTGGTCTTAAGACGCACTGACGCAGCAGTGAGTGTTGGTGTCAAGGCACACTGACACAGCAGTGAGTGTTGGTGTCAAGGCACACTGACGCAGCAGTGACTGTTGGTCTCAAGGCACACTGACGTAGCAGTGAGTGTTGGTGTCAAGGCACACTGACGTAGCAGTGAGTGTTGGTGTCAAGGCACACTGACGCAGCAGTGAGTGTTGGTGTCAAGGCACACTGACGCAGCAGTGAGTGTTGGTGTCAAGGCACACTGACGCAGCAGTGAGTGTTGGTGTCAAGGCACACTGACGCAGCAGTGAGTGTTGGTCTCAAGGCACACTGACGCAGCAGTAAGTGTTGGTCTCAAGGCACACTGACGCAGCACTTTCCAACACAAAGAGCTTCATCATCCACCTCTAGGAACATGTCCAGTCACTGTACATTTGTAAATATATAATAGAACATTACTAACATACAACATTTTTGCATATTTTTTATTGTAAACAATTACTAGGCTGTGTAAAGGTAGAAAGTTGAAAGTGAACATAGATAAGAGTAAGGTGATGAGGGTATCAAACGATTTAAATAAAGAAAAATTGGATATCACATTGGAGGGAGGGATTATGGAAGAAGTAAATGTTTTCAGATATTTGGGAGTTGACATGTCAGCGGATGGGTTTATGAAAGATGAGGTATATGTGGAGACAAAAAACGTTATCCATGGAGGCAAAGAAGGGAATGTACGAAAGTATAGTAGTACCAACACTCTTATATGGGTGTGAAGCATGGGATGCAAATGCTGCAGCGAGGAGGAGGCTGGAGGCAGTGGAGATGTCCTGTCTAAGGGCAATGTGTGGTGTAAATATTATGCAGAAAATTCGGAATGTGGAAATTAGGAGGTGTGGAGTTACTAAAAGTATTTGTCAGAGGGCTGAAGAGGGGTTGTTGAGGTGGTTTGGTCATTTAGAGTGAATGGATCAAAGTAGAATGACTTGGAGAGCGTATAAATTTGTAGGGGAAGGAAGGCGGGGTAGGGATCGTCCTAGAAAAGGTTGGAGGGAGGGGGTAAAGGAGGCATTGTGGGCGAGGGGCTTGGACTTCCAGCAAGCATGTGTGAGCGTGTTAGATAGGAGTGAATGGAGACGAATGGTTTTTGGGACCTGACGAGCTGTTGGAGTGTGAGCAGGGTAACATTTTGTGAAGGGATTCAGGGAAACCAGTTAATTGATTTAGTTGGACTTGAGTCCTGGAAATGGGAAGTACAATGCCTGCACTTTAAAGGAGGGGTCTGGGATAGTGATAGCTGGGAGGGACTATTATCAGTTGTCGTATCTGAGCGCCTCTGCAAAGACAGTGATTATGTATGAGTGAGGTGAAAGTGTTGAATGATGATGAAAGTATTTTCTTTTTGGGGATTTTCTTTCTTTTTGGGTCACCCTGCTTCGGTGGGGGACGGCAGACTTGTTGAAAAAAAAACAAATACTGTAAACAAAATAGTGATGAAAATATTAGTGCGGTTGTGTTGAATACAACGGTACCATATAGTACTATATAGTACAATGTACCATATGGTGCCACGAGCATGCAGCACGCTGCACCAGCCCAATGCATCAGCATATGTGAAAGATTCTAGAATAACCCAGAAAGTCAGGGTGACTTATTTCCATTGGGATCCCTGTATCTGTACCATATGGTACCCTGTACCATATGATACCCTGTACCATAAGGTATCCTGTACCATATGATACCCTGTACCATAAGGTATCCTGTACCATATGGTACATTGTAGCATATGGTACATTGCACCATATGATACATTGTACCATATGGTACATTGCATCATATGATACATTGTACCATATGATACATTGCACCATATACATTGTACCATATGGTACTATATGGTACCATTGTATTCAACACAATACCGCACTAATATTTTCATCATTATTTTGTTTACAATAAACTTATAAACAAGTTTTGTAAGCAATATAATGATAAACAGTTTAGTGCAGTTATTGTGTTGAATACAATGAGTGTACAGTTATACATTATACATTATATTGGTCTCACAGGCCACAAAAGTTACTGGAAAAAAAATATTAGAAAATAAAAGAAAATAACAAAAACGTAAAATAAAAAAATGCGACTTTACGGAAGTTGCCGACGTTGCCGCCACATGGTCATTGAGGTTCAACTTCATGCCTCTATATCTCGGAAACTACTGATCGGAAATTATTTTTTTTGTTCCATTACCTTCACAAAATTATTATCTTCAATTCTGTAAGAATTTTTTTTTTTTTTTTTTTTTTTTTTTTTTAAATTCTTGTACACTGGCGTACCCCTTCCAAAAATGGCCTTGGACCCTGAAAGGGTTAAACTTCATGCATTGTACTTCCCACGTCTGGCTAACCTGTTTCCCAGAATTTCTTCACAAAACATTACCCTGCTCACACTCCAACAGCTCGTCAGGTCCCAAAAGCCATTCATCTCCATTCACTCCTATCTAACACGCTCACACATGCTGGAAGTCCAAGCTCCTCACACACAAAACCTAATTTACCCCCTCCAACCTTTCCTGGGATAACCCCTATCCTGCCTTCCTTCCACTACAGATTTATATGCTATCCAAGTCATTCTACTTTGTTCCATTCTCTCTAAATGATCAAATCACCTAAACAATCCCTCTTCAGCCCTCTGACTAATACGTTTAGTAACTCCACACCATCACCTCCTAATTTCCACACTATAAATTCTCTGCATAAAATTTACACCACACATTGACCTTAGACATGACATCTCCACTGCCTCAAGCCTCCTCCTTTTTGCAGCATTCACAATCCATGCTTCACACCCATATAAGAGTGTTGGAACCACTATACTCTTGTACATTACCTTCTTTGCCTACATGGATAATGTTTTTGTCTCTTCTCAGATACCTCAGTGCACCACTCAACTTTTTTCCTTCATTAGTCATATGGTTAACGTCATCCTTCATTAACTCATCTGCTGACAAATCTACTCCCAATTTTTTTTTTTATTTTACATGTCAGCCGTCTCCCACCGAGGCAGGGTGACCCAAAAAAAAAAAGAAAATCCCCAAAAGAAAATACTTTCATCATCATTCAACACTTTTACCTCACTCACACATAATCACTATCTTTGCAGAGGCGCTAAGATACGACAGATCAGAAAATCCCTCCAAACCGCCAATATCTCAGTCCCCTCCTTTAACCCTTTCAGTGTCCAGAGGCCAAATTTCAGAGGGTGCACCAGTGTCCAAGAATTAAAAAAAAAAATCTTACTTTTTCTTATGAAATGGTAGAGAATCTTTTTCTGAAGGTAATAAAACAAAAAGTATGAAATTTTATGGAAAATTGACGAAATTATGCTCTCGTGAATTTTGATGCGTCAGCAATATTTACGCATCGGCGATTTTTCCAACTTTGACTCCCATTTTAGGCCAATTACATTATTCCAGTCGACCAAATTCTTAGCTATTTCACTAGTATTACTTCTATTCTATTGATTGAGCACAAGAAATCGCCCAGTCAACTGTTTCAACTACAAAATAAAGTGATCGGAAATTGGTAATTTAGCGAATTTAACTCAAAGTTCAAAATATTCCAATTTCAAAATAAGGTGCAGAATAAACAATGCAGGCATTTCTGGCACTAAAATAACATTTCCTCTGTTCATTAGTTACGTTTTCAGTCTTTACAAATGAATTCCATTTTTATTTTTTATTCACATAATGAATTCTTATTCGAAACAAAAAATGGAAGATTTACTCATATGCAATATTGTAATAATTGTACAAATAATATCACCACATTTGTGAACGTATATTAGACTCACCAGCTGGCGCGTATTAGACGTGTGAGGTCATTTGTTTACTCTTAAACATTGGCAAAAATTTAACATTTCCGCTACATTGAGCTCCGTTTCAAGCCATTTCCTTTAATAAAACCAATCAAAATCATCACTATTTCTGTAAAATATCTTCCATTCTATCAAATGAGACCAAGAAGTAGCAAATACAACTATAAAAAGTATTCGAAAAAACACTGCAAAGTCGCTGTTTAAATAGAAAATTACGGTCTCAGTTTTTTTCTCTCATTATGCACTGTGCTGCAGGTTTTGTTTTATGTGGTGCACACTTACCACATAGATGTATTCTCACATATCTAGGCCCAAATTTACCGCTCACAGCTTATCTGAGTGAGCTGAGCTCATGAAGTAGAACTACGGTTTGGACCCTGAAAGGGTTAAAGTGCAGGCATAGTACTTCCCATTTCCAGGACTCAAGTCCAACTAAATCAATTAACTGGTTTTCCTGAATCCCTTCACTAAATATTACCCTGCTCACACTCCAACAGCTCATCAGGTCCCAAAAACCATTGGTCGCCATTCACTCCTATCCAACACGTGCATACATGTTTGCTGGAAGTCCAAGCCCCTCGCCCACAAAACCTCCTTTACCCCTTCCCTCCAACCTTTTTGAGGACGACCCCTACCCCTCCTTCCTTCCCCTACAGATTTATACGCTCTCCAAGTTATTTTACGTTGATCTTTTCTCTCTAAATGACCAAACCACCTCAAAAACCACTCTTCAGCCCTCTGACAAATACTTTTAGTAACTCCACACCTCCTAATTTCCACACTCCAAATTTTCTGCATAATATTTACATCACACATTGCCCTTAGACAGGACATCTCCACTGCCTCCAGCCGCCTCCTCACTGCAGCATTTGTAACCCATGCTTCACACCCATATAAGAGTGTTGGTACCACTATACTTTCGTACATTCCCTTCTTTGCCTCTATGGATAACGTTTTTTGTCTCCACAGATACCTCAACGCACCACTCACCTTTTTTCCTTCATCATTTCTATGGTTAACTTCATCCTTCATAAACCCATCCGCTGACAAGTCAACTTCCAAATATCTGAAAACATTCACTTCTTCCATAATCCCTCTCTCCAATGTGATATCCAATTTTTCTTTATTTAAATCATTTGATACCCTCATCACCTTACTCTTATCTATGCTCAATTTCAACTTTCTACCTTTACACACCCTCCCAAACTCATTCACTAACCTTTGAAACTTCTATTTAGAATCTCTCAAAAGCACAGTATCATCAGCAAAAAATAACTGTGTCAACTCCCATTTTGTATTTGATCCCCTATAATTTAATCCCTCCCTCTCCTCAACACACTAGCATTTACTTCTTTTACAGCTTCATCTATAAATATGTTAAACAATCATGGTAACATTACACATTCCTGGAAAGTAATCTGAGCCTCACTTCTTCTTTCTTTAAACATTCGGCCGTTTCCCACCGAGGCAGGGTGGCCCAAAAGGAATAACGAAAGTTTCTCCTTTTACATTTAGTAATATATACATGAGAAGGGGTTACTAGCCCCTTGCTCCCGGCATTTTAGTCGTCTCTTATGACACGCATGGCTTACGGAGGAAGAATTCTGTTCCACTTCCCCATGGAGAGAGGAAATAAGAACAAGTACTAGTAAGAAAATAGAAGAAAGCCCAAAGGGGTGTGTATATACAGTGGTACCTCGAGTTACAATGGTCCCCAAAATCGCCCTTTTATGTAAGTTTATTTTTTTAAATGCTTTTGTAAGTATATTTTTGGGGGTGTAAAAGGACTAGTCTATTTTACATTATTCCTTATGGGGATAAATTCGTTTGGTAATGGCACTTGAACAGCATTCTCGAACGAAAAAATATCGTAACTCGAGGTACCACTGTATATGCTTGTACATGAATGTGTAGTGTGACCTAAGTGTAAGTAGAAGTAGCAAGATGTACCTGAAATCTTGCATGTTTAACTCGGTAAACTTATTCCCCTATAATTTTTACAATCTCTTTTGTTCCCCTTTCCCTTTGTATGAAGGAACTATACACGCTCTCTGCCACTCCCTAGGTACCTTCTCCTCTGTCATAGAGTTATTGAACAAAAGTACCAACCACTCCAAAACTATATCCCAAACTGCTTTTAACATTACTGTCATGAACGCATCAGTTCCAGCTGCATTACCCCCTTTCATTCGACCCAATGTCTCATGCACCACCCCATACTTACATTCAGCTCCTCATCACTCCTAAAAGATGTTATATCTCCCTGGCCAATGCATGAAATTACTGCCTTTTCCTCTTCAACATTTAACAGTTCCTCCAAATATTCCTGCCATCTTCCTAATACCTCTAACTCCCCTAATCTGTTTTTAAATGTCAAGTCAATTTGTTTCCCTAGGCTTTCTTAACCTATTTCTTTCTTCTTCTTTCAACACGTCGGCCGTTTCCCACTGAGGCAGGGTGGCCCAAAAGGAAAAACGAAAGTTTCTCCTTTTACATTTAGTAATATATACAGGAGAAGGGGTTACTAGCCCCTTGCTCCCGGCATTTTAGTCGCCTCTTACGACACGCATGGCTTACGGAGGAAGAATTCTATTCCACTTCCCCATGGAGATTTCTTAACCTATTTATCTCCAAAAATTTCTTATTTTCAGCAAAATTTTTTGACAGCACCTCACTCTATCATTTTCTCTTCTTTTGCACTCCCTCACCACTCTCTTCACCTCTTTTTTACTCTCCTTATACTCTGCCCTTCTTACATCACTTCTGCTTTGTAAAAACTTCTCATAAGCGACCTTCTTCTCCCTTATCACACCCTTTACCTCATTCCACCATTCACTCCTCTTTCCTCCCGCACCCACCCTCCTATAACCACAAAATTCTGCCCCGCATTCTAACATTGCATTTTTAAAACTATCCCGCCCCTCTTCAATCCCTGCACTACCTATACTCTCACTAGCCCACCTTTCTCCCAATAGTTTCTTATCTCTCACCCTAAATTCCTTCTCCCTTAGTTTATACACTTTCACCTCTCTCTTACTTTTGCCATTTTCCTTTTGCTCCATCAGCCTCTTACTCTAACTGTAGCTACAACTAAATAATAATGATATATCTGTTGCCCCTCTATAAACATGCACATGCTGAAGTCTACCCATCAACCTTTTATCCACTAGTTTCAGTACGTGCTCTATCATATCTTGTCTACTGTATATTTATCCTCTTTTTCTTTTTATACATAGTTCAATTAAAGGCCCCCATTTTCATTTACCCTGGCATCCCAAACATACCTACTACTTCCTCCACAAGTTTTACTCACTTTAGCATTAAGTTTCCCCACCACAAGTACTCTCTCACTTAGTTCAAAACTTCCCAAGCACTCACTCAACATTTTCCCAAAATCTCTCTCTCTCTCTCTCCTCCAGGTGCATAAACGCTTATTATAGCCCCCTTTTCACAATCGACCCATATTTTACTCCACATAATCCTTGAATTTATACATTTATATTCCTTCTATTCCTGCCATAACTGATTCTTCATAATTATTGTTATTCCTTCCTTAGCTTTAACTCTATTAGAAACTCCTAACCTAATCCCATTTATTTCTCTCCACTGAAACTCTCCTACTCCCTTCAGTTTTGTTTCACTTAGAGCCAGGACATCCAGCTTAGGGTAATTAAATGATTGTTAAAGGCACAGGAATGAGTCAGTAAAGTAAAATTATTAGTTATTAATCTTTGTGTACTGCTTTAAGCTGTTTTCCCCTAAATAATTTACTCCATTTTAAATACAGTTGTACCTCGAGTTACGATGGTCCCCAAAATTGCCCTTTTATGTAAGTTTATTTTTTTAAATGCTTTTGTAAGTATATTTTTGGGGGTGTAAAAGGACTAGTCTATTTTACATTATTCCTTATGGGGATAAATTCGTTTGGTAATGGCACTTGAACAGCATTCTCGAACGAAAAAATATCGTAACTCGAGGTACCACTGTACAGTGGACCCTCAGTTAACGAAATTAATCCGGTCCAGGAGCTATTACTTAATCTGAAACTTTCGTTATCTGAAACCTTATTTCCCATAAGAAATAATGTAAATACAATTAATTCGTTCCACAAAAAAATAATCACTCAAAAAAAAAAAAAAACATTTACTTACCTTTATTGAAGAGTTGCAAGCATCTGGAAGGTAGAGTTGCTGACAGGGGCAGGGTGTTAATGGTTGGAAGGGAAATCCCTCCAAAAGGACTTCAGGTAACAAGTCCCTCTCTGGGGTTACTTCCTTTCTTTTCTTTTAATGCATGAATGCTACACTCCTCTGCCTTATTGCTCTGCTACACTCCCTGCATGCCTGCTACACTCCCTGCAGCCGCTACCTCCTGCATGCCTGCTACACTCCCTGCATGCCTGCTACCCTGCACTCTCTCTGCATGCCTGCTACACTCCCTGCATGCCTGCTACACTCTCCTGCATAGCCTGCTACACTCCCTGCATGCCTGCTACACTCCCTGCATGCCTGCTACACTCCCTGCATGCCTGCTACACTCCCTGCATGCCTGCTACACTCCTGCATGCCTGCTACCTCCCTGCATGAATGCTACACTCCCTGCATGCCTGCTACACTCCCTGCATGCCTGCTACACTCCCTGCATGCCTGCTACACTCCTGCATGAATGCTACCTCCTGCATGCCTGCTACACTCCCTGCATGCCTGCTACACTCCCTGCATGAATGCTACACTCCCTGCATGCCTGCTACACTCCCTGCATGAATGCTACACTCCCTGCATGCCTGCTCTCCGCATGAATGTCACTCCCTGCATGCCTGCTACACTCGCATGCTCCACCTGCATGCCTGCTACACTCCCTGCATGAATGCTACACTCCCCATGAATGCACCATGCCTGCTACACTCCCTGCATGAATGCTACACTCCCTGCATGCCTGCTACACTCCCTGCATGAATGCTACACTCCCTGCATGCCTGCTACACTCCCTGCATGCCTGCTACACTCCCTGCATGCCTGCTACACTCCCTGCATGAATGCTACACTCCTGCATGAATGCTACACTCCCTGCATGCCTGCTACACTCCCTGCATGCCTGCTACACTCCCTGCATGAATGCTACACTCCCTGCATGAATGCTACACTCACTCCATGAATGCTACACTCACTCCATGAATGCTACACTCCCTCCATGAATGCTACCACTGGGGTGCCACTAGGAAGCTTCTTTGGACCCATGGTGACTTATTTCACAGTGACAATCACTAAACCACCAAAAAAGACACCAAATATATTGTGAATCTTTGAAAGAGCGCGCTAGGTAATGTTCTCTCAATGGTAAACAACGCTTCACTGGTGTCCTGCGCTTCCGCGGAGCAGGCGGACACGTCTAATACCTTTCGGTAACCGAGGAATTTTTCGCTAACCGATTCCGAAAAAAGCTTACGTTTTCCGAAACTTTCGTTAACGGGACCTTTCGTTAACCGAGGGTCCACTGTAATAGGTTTGGCGTACTTATCAAAAATGCCCCAATTTTATAGCCATGTTATCATGAAAAAGTTTTAATAGATCACTTGTTAATCAATGTTCTACTACACTTTGACAAGATTTATTTTTAAATTATTATTAGTTTCATGTTAACATTTTTTTGTATTAGATTAATTTCAAAGTAATTGTGATTTATTGAGTTTGCCTTGTTATATATTACAGATATTGGAAAGGGTTCAATTGAAGAGGTTCAAGTCGAGGTAAAAGGAACAAGAGAGGGTGGAGATGAAACACTAACTGCAGGACTAGAAGATGCTGGATTACCACATGTCATATCCATTATTAACAACAGACAACAGGTGATTAGGGATTATTTGAGTCACTTTTTATTATTATATTTTTTATCATGTAATTAGATTACTTTATTAAGGATATTAGGGCTACTTGGGTAAGTACATATACTTATCTAGTTGTAGAAATACAACCATAATTTTGGTGGCCTTTCTTCAATTCATACATATTTTGCAAAATTCCACATTACCTTCTCTTGTATTATATTCCAGTCATCTAGCTCTACTGAAAAGTTACATAAAAGTTACTCAGGTTCTCTGTGTTACTGGTTCTAAATATTTCTCTCTGAGTCACTTTGCACGTTTTTTATAAATTACAAGTGGTTATATCATTTTTCTCTCCCTTCTCTACTGAAGTCGAATTATGACCAGAGCTTCGGTAAGATGGGGAACGAAGAAGAATGGGTAAGGATGGAAATATGGAAAAAGGGTGGGTGGGGGTAGTGGAGGTGGGGTAATAAAGATAAGTGGCCTAACCACTTTGGTGCAATTTGATAAAAGTGTGTGTGGTGTTATTCATGAATTCATAAAATTCATAGAATGGGATATAATACTACCTATCAGCTTCACAGTTATAGCAGATGTATAACTACGCACCCACTTGAAAACAGGAGGGTGCAACTCACTTTCCTGTAATTTATTTCACCCTGAAATGTGTCACTCGTCACTCCATGAAAGAAAATGCTACAACGTATGTTGCCAAGCACATCATCTAAAGGGGACAAGAAGGCACAGACCAGCCAGACTATGGGAAACAAAAGAGGGGAGCCATAAACTCTCCAGAAAAGGAGGTTTTTTAGTGCCAGGAAGGAAAAAAGACTGGCAAGAAATGATAGAAATCTTACACCAACTGAAAACACTTCTGGAGCAGAGGCACAGTCATTGGCCTCCACTCCAGAGCAACAGATATTAGAGCCAGCAAATAAAACACCCCTAAATTCCATCAATATAATGACATTTATTTTTGTAAACACACAGGGTCTAAAGCCGTCAACAAACAACAAAATTCTTTACATCAAGGGACTGCTCACGGAGTCAAATGCAATGTTTGCAGCTTTCACAGAGACCCACATAAAGGATCATTTTGACAATGAAATATGGATCCCAGGTTATAACCTGCCCGAAATGCCCCAACATGATAGTGGCTTTCTTTGTACTTAGCAAACCAAAATTGTAATTACACATTGTAACCTTTACAAAGAAATAAACTCTTTATCTCTTTATCTTTATCTTTATTCAGATGCGACAGACTAAACAGGCAACAAGGGGGGGGTTGGCTTGTATGTCACAGAGTTGCTCATTTGCTCAGAGCTGCTAAACACCTCAAATGATGTAGTTGAAGTTTTGGCAGTAAAGACTGAAAACCAAAACCTTGTCATTGTAGTTGTATACGAGCCTCCAGATGCAACTTCCCAGCAATTCCAGGAACAACTTTTGAAAATTGACCACTGTCTGGAAAATCTCCCAACTCCTGCCCCAAACATCTTGCTACTGGGAGATTTCAATTGAGACACCTAAAATAGTGGAGTGTAGCAAATAATATTTTAACAGAGATTATCCCAGGAGGCAACTCAGATGAAAATTCACACACACACTTCTTCTTCTTTCAACACGTCGGCCGTTTCCCACCAAGCCGGGGTGGCCCAAAAGGAAAAACGAAAGTTTCTCCTTTTACAGTTAGTAATATACACAGAAGAAGGGGTTACTAGCCCCTTGCTCCCGGCATTTTAATCGCCTCTTACGACATGCATGGCTTACGGAGGAAGAATTCTGTTCCACTTCCCCATGGAGATAAGAGGAAATAAGAACAAGAACTAGTAAGAAAATAGAAGAAAACCCAGAGAGGTGTATATATATATGCTTGTACATGAATGTGTAGTGTGACCTAAGTGTAAGTAGAAGTAACAAGACATACCTGAAATCATGCATGTTTATGAGACAGAAAAAAGACACCAGCAATCCTACCATCATGTAAAACAAATACAGGCTTTCGTTTTACACTCGCTTGGCAGGACGGTAGTACCTCCCTGGGCGGCTGCTGTCTACCAACCTACTACCTAGGACACACACACTTGAGCTATTAAATCTCTGCACCAAATTTGCTCAGAACTACTAAACACCTCAAATAATGTAGTTGAAGTTTTGGCGGTAAAGATCGAAAGCCAAAACCTTGTCATTGTGGTGGTATACAAGCCTCCAGACGTAACTTCCCAGCAATTCCAGGAGCAGCTTTTGAAAATTGACCACTGTCTGGAAAATCTCCCAACTCCTGCCCCTAACATCTTACTACTAGGAGATTTCAACTTGAGACACCTAAAATGGAGGAGTATAGCAAACTGTTTTAGCAGAGATCACCCCAGGAGGCAGCACAGATGAAAATTCACACACTCACAAACTATTAAATCTCTTCACCAAATTCACCTTAAACCAGCAAATATTAGAGCCTACAAGACTAGAAATTACGCTGGACCTCATCTTCACTAACAACGGCGATCTGATACAGAATATAACCGTATCAAAGATAATACACTCAGATCACAACATAATAGTGGTACAGACATGTATGCACAGGGCTCCTAACCAGCAAAATGTGATCCGTCATGAAGGTCTCTTCACAAAATTCAATTTTAATAACAAAAACATACAATGGGATCAAGTCAACCATGTCCTAAATGAAACATGCTGGGAAGATATCCTAAACAACATGGATCCGAACAGTTGCCTAGAAAAAAATGAACTCTGTGGTTCTTGAGATCTGCTCAAGACACATTCCATTAAGAAAAAGAAAGAGAAGATGTAAAGTAGAGAGATAGAGACTCCCTATACAAACGAAGGCAAAGAGTCACAGAGCTGCTGAGAGGGGCCAGTATATTTGAAATACGTAGAGAGGCACTGGTCAATGAAATTGCAAATATCGAACTTAGACTGAAGGAATCTTACAGGAGACAAGAATCACAGGAAGAACTAAAAGCCATAAGGGAAATTGAAAAAACAACAACAAAATACTTCTTCTCTTATGCCAAATCTAAGGGAAAAACAACATCCAGTATTGGACCTCTGCTTAGGCGGGATGGGACATACACAGATGACAACCAAGAACTGAATGAGATACTATTAAAGTTCCAATACGACTCGGTGTTCAGTGAGCCACTGCCCAGACTAACGGTCGACAATCTAAATGAATTCTTTATGAATGAAACGCAAAATTTGGTCATCTCAAAAATCTCAGATGTTATTCTAACTCCACAAGACTTTGAAAAGGCAATAAATGACATGTCTATGCACTCTGCCCCAGGCCCAGACTCATGGAACTCTGTGTTCATCAAGAATTGCAAGAAGCCCCTATCGCGTGCCTTCAGCATTCTATGGAGAGGGAGCATGGACACAGGGGTCATCCCCCACACACTAAAAACTACAGACATAGCCCCACTCCACAAGGGTGGCAGTAAAGCAATTGCAAAGAACTACAGACCGATAGCACTAACATCCCATATAATAAAAATATTTGAGAGGGTTCTAAGAAGCAAGATCGCCAACCACCTAGATACCCATCAATTACACAACCCAGGGCAACACGGGTTTAGAGCAGGTCGCTCCTGCCTGTCCCAGCTCCTGGACCACTATGACAGGGTCCTGGATGCTGTTGAGGATAAACAAAATACAGATGTAGTATACACAGACTTTGCAAAAGCTTTCGACAAGTGTGACTATGGTGTAATATCACACAAAATGCGTGATAAAGGAATAATAGGAAAAGTTGGTAGATGGATCTATAACTTCCTGACAAATAGAACACAAAGAGTAGTAGTAAACAGAGTAAAAGTCCCAGGTAGCCATGGTGAAAAGCTCTGTTCCACAAGGCACAGTATTCGCTCCCATTCTATTCCTCATCCTCATTTCTGACATAGAGATGTAAGCCATAGCTCCGTGTCTTCCTTTGCGGATGACACCCGGATTGTCATGGCGGTGACCTCCATTGAAGACACTGCAAAACTCCAAGCGGACATCAACCAAATCTTCAAATGGGCTACTCAAAACAATATGAAGTTCAATGAGGAGAAATTTCAACTACTCAGATATGGAAAACTTGAGGAAATAAAAAATGTATCAAGGTACATATGACAAATTCTAACCATACAATAGAGCGAAAAAGAAATGTGAAGGACTTGGGAGTGATAATGTCAGAGGATCTCGCCATTAACCCTTTGACTGTTTCGGTCGTATATATACGTCTTACGAGCCACTGTTTCGGACGTATCTATACGCCTAAATTCTAGCGGCCTCAAATCAAACAGGAGAAAGCTGGTAGGCCTACATGTGAGAGAATGGGTCTGTGTGGTCAGTGTGCGCAGTATAAAAAAAATCGGGCAGCCAGTGGTGCATTGTGGGAACGCCATTTCAGTAGTCCTTGTTCAGCATGCCTAGCGGCAAGAATTATCTGACTCCTTGGCGCATCTGGGACTCTTCTCTTCCTCAGTGATAGCTCTAACACAGCTGGAAGTGTCTCTGAAGATGAATTTCATGGTTTTGAGGAGTTTGTGACCGAAAGAAATGCCCAGGATACCAGAAGGAAGAAAGGAAAAAAGAAAGAAAGAAAGTAAGGAAGGAAGGAAGAGATGAGAGGAAGGAAGGAAAGAAAAGATGAAAAGAAGGAAGGAAAGAAGAAAGAAAGGAAGGAGAGATGAGAGGAAGGAAGGAACAAAAGAAAGAAAGGAAGGAGAGATTAGAGGAAGGAAGGAACAAAAGAAGTAAGAAAGGAAGGAAGAAAAAAAGGAAGGAATGAATGAAGGAAGAAAGGAAGGCAGGAAGGAAGGAAGGAAATAAGTAAGAAAGGAATGAAGGAAGAAAGGAAGCTAAGAAGGAGGTTGTGGGGACGACATGGGTCCCCTTTTGTGTTGACAGGTTGACAGCAGTGAGGGTGGTGAGTAATGGTATAATATGTCATTTTGACAGCTACCTTACCCTGACTCAGCAAATTTATATGTCCACACACACAGCTTCAAGCGCTAAGGGAAGTTGATGGAAAGTGTCCAGTCATTATATATGTGTATATATATTATAGAACAATAGCAATAGGTTGGTAGGTAAGTAAGTAGGTAGGCAATAGGTAAATAGGTAAGCAAGTAGGTAAGTAAGTAGGTAAGCAAGTAGGTACGTAAGTAGGTACATAAGTAGGTAGGAAGGACTGTGGGGAAGAAGAGCATGGGACCCCATGGGTGTTGACAGGCAGAGGGTGGTGAGTGGTGGTATAATATGTCATTTTGACAGCAGCCACACCCTGATTCAGCCTATTTACAAGTCCACACACTCACAACCAGCTTCCAGAAGCTAAATGTCAGTTCTATGAAGTGTCCAGTGACTATGTATGTGTATATATAGAAACCAGAAGGAAGGAAGGAAGGACGGTATAAAAGGATGGAAGGTAGGTAGGTAGGAATGTAGGAAGGCATGTAGGAAAGAAGGAAGGTTGGAAGGAAGGAAGGAATAAAGGAAGGAAGGAAGGAAGGAAGGAATAAAGGAAGGAAGGAAGGAATGACGACCCAAAAACAACAACCAGCTTCCAGAAGCTAATAGCAATTCTATGAAGTGTCCAGTGATTATATATGCATATACAGTGGTACCCCGACTTATGATGGTCCCCAAACACACCCTTTTATGTAAGTTGATTTTTTTAAATGCTTTTGTAAGTGTAATTTTGGGGTCTAAAAGGACTAGTCTATTTTACATCATTTCTTATGGAGATAAATTCGTTTGGTAATGGCACTTGAACAGCATTCTGGAATGAAAAAATATCGTAAGTCGGGGTACCACTGTATATAGAAACCAGAAGGAAGGAAGAAAGGAATGTAGGAAGGAAGGTTAGAAGGAATGTAGGAAGGAAGGTTAGAAGGAATGTAGGAAGGAAGGTTAGAAGGAATGTAGGAAGGAAGGTTAGAAGGAATGTAGGAAGGAAGGTTAGAAGGAATGTAGGAAGGAAGGAAGGTCGAAATGATGACCTAGACACAACAACCAGCTTCCAGAAGCTTATATCAGTTCTAGGCACGTGTCCAGTGACTGTGTGTGTATTTATAGAAACCAGAAGGAAGAAAGGAAGGACGAGATGAAAGGTAGTAAGGAAGAAAGGTAGGTAGGTAGGTAGGAAGGAAGGAAGGAAGGAATGTAGGAAGGAAGGAATGACGACCCAGACGACCATCAACCTAGGATAACTACCTAACACAACTGCCTGCTACTACTTTGAAGAAAACTGCTCAGAAGAGATGTTTTGTCTGTGCATATACAAAAAAATGCCCACAAAAATGCAGACACACTCGTTTTATGTGTGAGGAATGTAAAACACCACTGTGCATAGAACCATGTTTCAAAGAGTTCCACAAGCTGCAGAACTTCTATGAACATGTCCAGTGACTGTACATTTGTATATATATTATAGAACAATAGTAATAAAGATTTTTTTTATATTGTTCGTTTGTGTAAACAAGTTTTGTAAACAATATAAAGATACTAATGTTTATGCTATTATTATGTTGCGTACAACGAATGTATATATATATACATTGCACCTTACCTTGGTCTCACAGGCCACATAAGTTACGTAAAAAAAGAAAATAGTGAAAAAAACAAGAAATCTACGAATGGAAGTAAAAAAATGTTTACTGAGTGAGCGGCAGTCGCCGCTGTTCCCATACGCGGCTCATTTTCTGCCAACTTTACACCTCCATATCTCAGTAAGTATTGGTGGCAAAAATCTGTTTTTATTATAAAAACAATCAGAAAAATAATCTTAACATTTTGATAAGAAAAAAATAATTTTTTTTTCGAATATTTTGCGACAACAGAATGGCACTCAGGATTGAGGGTTGCGACAGTCAAAGGGTTAAAGACCACAACAATGTATCTACCTCATCGGCTAGGAAAATGATGGGATGGATAATGAGAACCTTCAAAACTAGGGATGCTAAGACCATGATGACACTCTTCAAATCACTTGTTCTCTCTAGGCTGGAATACTGCTGTACACTAACAGCCCCCTTCAAGGCTGGCGACATTGCAGACCTGGAGAGTGTACAAAGAACTTTCACAGCACACATAAGTACGATAAAACACCTAAATTACTGGGAACGGTTGAAGGTCCTTGATCTGTATTCCCTGGAACGCAGGCAAAAGAGATACATGATAATATACGTACACTTGGAAGGTCCTGGAGGGATTGGTACAAAACCTGCACACGAAAATCACTCCCTGTGAAAGCAAAAGACTCGACAGGAGATGCAACATTCCCCCGATGAAAACCAGGGGCACCACGAGTACACTGAGAGACAACACCATAAGTGTCCGGGGCCCAAGACTGTTCAACTGCCTCCCAGCATACATTAGGGGGATTATCAATAGACCCCTGGCTGTCTTCAAGAAGGCACTGGACAGGCACCTAAAGTCGGTACCTGACCAGCCGGGCTGTGGTTCGTACGTCAATTTGCATGCGGCCAGCAGTAATAACCTGGTTGATCAGACCCTGATCCACTATGAGGCATTGTCTCAGACCAATCCATGGGGGCATTGACCCCCAAAACCCTCTCCAGGTATACATGACGCTTAGTTGGCAGGGGATATACCTTCCGATGAGAACATTTCTGAGCTTTTAGTCTTTCTTTGTCAATCTTCCTGCCAGAGCAAGGTAACCCAAAAGATAAAAACATTCAGCATCATTCATGTACTTTGTATCTTGGTAAGAGTGTACTGCAGACAACAAAATTCAAATCATCCTCTGAACCTCGACATCCCTTCCCATCCTTCAGAGTTCAGGCACTTTACTTTTCACCCTGTTATGTTGATGTGAGACATGCTTGTCTCTGCTTCCAAAACAAGTCCTGTTATAGGCAAGCCATCTCTTTTTTTTTAACACTAGCCGTCTGCCACCGAGGCAGGGTGACCCAAAAAAGAAACACTTTCACCTCTCATTTGCTTTCTTTTTATATTCCTTCACCACTCTTTTAACCTCTTTTTCTCTCCATATATTGCTCCCTCATTGTATCACTTCTATTTGGTAAAAACCTCTCATATGCTAACTTTTTCTCTCTTAACTAGTATTTACCTCATCATACCACTAATCACTCTTCTTCCCTCCTGTAACCACAAACTTCTGCTATACACTCTAACACTACATTCTTAAACCTACCCCATACATCTTCAACCTCATTGCCTTTTTTTTTTTTTTTTCCAACAAGTCGGCTGTCTCCCACCGAGGCATAATCACTGTCTTTGCAGAGGCGCTCAGATACGACAGCTGAGAATAGTCCCTCCCATCTGTCACTATCCCAGACCCCTCCTTTAACCCTTAAACTGTCCACACGTAGATATACGTTCACGCGCGTAGCTGACCGAACGTACATCTACGTTTTATTTTACATTCGTTCAAATTTAGTGCGATAGGCCTGAGTCGCCTAGACATGAGAGAATGGGTCTGCGCCCTCAGTGTGCGCAGTATTAAAAAGATCAGGGACCACTTAGTACCTTGTGGGAGCACCAGTTTGATTGAGTGCCAGCTAGAGCAAATAGTGTGGCAAACACCAGGGATTCAATGATGTTATGTCACATTAACACTCCCCTTATAAGAGGAAAGTAAAAATAGGTTAGATAAATACATGAGTGGCTGTGGGTGGGTGTGAGTTGGACCTGACAAGCTTGTGCTACTATGTCTGATGCCATGCTCCTTCCTTCAGAGGATGTGACCTGACTAGGTGGGTCATTCGTCTAAGTTGGGGAGTGACATGGACCTGCCTTGCATGGGCCAGTAGGCCTGCTGCAGTGTTCCTTCTTTCTTATGTTCTTATGTATTCGGCAGGCTGGCTGGCTTTGGCTGACTCTCTATCTGTCTATAACTCTATCTGTCCATATCTTTGTCTGTCTATATCTTTGTCTGTCTATATCTTTGTCTGTCTATATCTTTGTCTATATCTTTATCTGTCTATATATTTTTCTGTCTATATCTTTGTCTGTCTATATCTTTATCTGTCTATATATTTTTCTGTCTATATCTTTGTCTGTCTATATATCTATCTATATCTATATGTCCTATATCTCTGTCTCTCTCTCACATGTACACATAAGTACAGTTATTATACATAGTGTAAATTACCTAGGATAACCCAAAAATTCCAGGCAAAATGCTATACAATGCTTGTAGATATAATACATAATAAGCATGGAAACCCCTGGCAAGTAATACGCATCGTCACTTCTGCATCTGCATCGTGTATAATCCTGTTGGCTTACGAGACGCACTCTGAGACTGAGACAAGCAGACGGAAAGACATACACAGGCAGACAGATAAGCAGAGCTAGACAAACAGACAGATAGATAGACAGAGAGATACAGACAGACAGATAGACAGACAGACAGATAGACAGACAGATAGACAGACAGACAGATAGACAGACACAGATAGACAGACAGACAGATATTGAAAAAGGGAGGGTTCCCTCCAGCACTGCTGACATTTATCAAATGTCACTGGGCTGTCAAGAGTTATCTGACACTTGTCAACACACCATTCTTCAAGGAGTTTCATATACTCCAGGCACACAGGCAGACAGAAAGACAGATAAGCAGACCTAGACAGATAGACAGACAGATACAGACAGATACAGACAGATAGACAGACAGATAGATAGATAGACAGATAGATAGATAGAGACAGACATATAGACAGACAGATAGGTAGACAAACATACAGATAGATAGACAGACAGACAGATAGACAGAGTAAAAAAGCAAGGGTTCCCTGCACACATTCATTCATCAATGTCACTCTTATCAGTAGTTATCTGGCCATTGTCATAACACCATTCTTCAAGGAGTTTCATATATACTCCAGGATGTCTAAAACATTGTTGGGACCTATAAATACTTTGTATATATTTATAGACAATAGTAAATGACCAAGGCAGGTGAAATTGTTCACCTGTTGGTGTGATTGTGACTATTTGAGTACTATTTCAGTACATAATATTAGTGTTAGAACAAAGATTGGCTATGAAATCACAAGAACTATTGTAAATTGTAATTATCAGAACATAAAAATTATATAAATTAAAATAAAAACTAGAAAAAAAAGTATATCAGCATTACTTCTGCAAGCGGCAGGACTTGATGTTGCCGTCAGGGGAGCATCCAGTACCAAATTGGCGGGCTTATATCTCGGTAAGTACTGACCCAAATTTCTTTTTTTTAGCCTATCCTGTTTATAAAAATGCGCTCTTCATTTAATTTTTTTTTTTTTTTTTTTTTTTCAAAATATTCGGTCAGCTACGCGAGTGAACGTATATCTACTGTGGACAATTTAAGAGTTAAAGTGCAGGCATTGTACTTCCCATTTCCAGGACTCAAGTCCAACTAAATCAATTAACTGGTTTCCCTGAATCCCTTCACAAAATGAAGTCATTCTACTTTGATCCATTTTCTCTAAATGACCAAACCACCTCAACAACCCCTCTTCAGCCCTCTGACAAATACTTTTAGTAACTCCACACCTCCTCCTAATTTCCACATTCCGAATTTTCTGCATAATATTTACACAACACATTGCCCTTAGACAGGACATCTCCACTGCCTCCAGCCTCCTCCTCGCTGCAGCATTTGCAACCCATGCTTCACACCCATATAAGAGTGTTGGTACCACTATACTTTCGTACATTCCCTTCTTTGCCTCCATGGATAACGTTTTTTGTCTCCACAGATACCTCAATGCACCACTCACCTTTTTTCCTTCATCAGTTCTATGGTTAACCTCATCCTTCATAAACCCATCCGCTGACACGTCAACTCCCAAATATCTGAAAACATTTACTTCTTCCATAATCCCTCTCTCCAATGTGATATCCAATTTTTCTTTATTTAAATCGTTTGATACCCTCATCACCTTACTCTTATCTATGTTCACTTTCAACTTTCTACCTTTACACACTCACTTGGCAGGACGGTAGTACCTCCCTGGGCGGTTGCTGTCTACCAACCTACTACCTAGAAGAACCTTTACACATATTAATATATATATACAGTGGACCCCCGAGTTTCGTAAAAACTTCACTCCTGAAGTCTGCTCAAGTGCCATTACCGAACGAATTTACTCCCTTAAGGAAAAATTTCACGTAGGTTAGTCTATTTCAGACCCCCAAAAATACACTTCCACAAGAACTTACAAAATTATACTTACATAATTGCACGATTTCCGGGGTATTCGTTAACCGAGGGTCCACTGTATATAGGCAATGACGGTTTTCTTCTTTTTGAGAGAAGAAAACCGTTATTGCCTATAAATATATATTAATATGTGTAAAGGTTCTAGGTAGTAGGTTGGTAGACAGCAACCGCCCAGGGAGGTACTACCGTCCTGCCAAGTGAGTATAAAACGAAAGCCTGTAATTGTTTTACATGATGGTAGGATTGCTGGTGTCTTTTTTTCTGTCTCATAAACATGCAAGATTTCAGGTACATCTTGCTACTTCTACTACACTTAGATCACACTACACATTCATGTACAAGCATATATATACACACCCCTCTGGGTTTTCTTCTAATTTCTTACTAGTTCTTGTTCTTATTTCCTCTTATCTCCATGGGGAAGTGGAATAGAATTCTTCCTCCGTAAGCCATGCGTGTCGTAAGAGGCGACTAAAATGCCGGGAGCAAGGGGCTAGTAACCCCTTCTCCTGTATATATTACTAAATGTAAAAGGAGAAACTTTCGGTTTTCCTTTTGGGCCACCCTGCCTCGGTGGGAAACGGCCGACGTGTTGAAAGAAAGAAAGTGTAAAGGTTCTAGGTAGTAGGTTGGTAGACAGCAACCACCCAGGAAGGTACTACCGTCCTGCCAAGTGAGTGTAAAATGAAAGCCTGTAATTGTTTTACATGATGGTAGGATTGCTGGTGTCTTTTTTCTGTCTCATAAACATGCAAGATTTCAGGTATGTCTTGTTACATCTACTTACACTTCGGTCACACTACACATTCATGTACAAGCATATATATACACACACCCCTTTGGATTTTCTTCTATTTTCTTACTAGTTCTGGTTCTTATTTCCTCTTATCTTCATGGGGAAGTGGAACAGAATTCTTCCTCCGTAAGCCATGCGTGTCGTAAGAGGCGACTAAAATGCCAGGAGCAAGGGGCTAGTAACCACTTCTACTGTATATATTACTAAATGTAAAAGGAGAAACTTTAGTTTTTTCTTTTGGGCCACCCCGCTTTGGTGGAAAACGGCCAACGTGTTGAAAGAAAGAAAGATGTGTAAAGGTAGAAAGTTGAAAGTGAACATCAATAAGAGTAAGGTAATAAGGGTATCAAACGATTTAGATAAAGAAAACTTGGATATCACGTTGGAGGGAGGGAGTATGGAAGAAGTGAATGTGTTCAGATATTTGGGAGTTAACTTGTCATCAGATGGGTTTATGAAGGATGAGGTTAATCATAAAATTGATGAAGGAAAAAAGGTGAGTGGTGCATTGAGGTATCTGTGGAGACAAAAAAACATCATCCATGGAGGCAAAGAATGTAATGTTCGAGAGTATAGTGATACCAACTCTTATATGGGTGTGAAGCATGGGTTGTAAATGCTGCAGTGAGGAGGAGAAGGCTGGAGGCAATGGAGATATCGTGTCTAAGGGCAATGCGTGGTGTAAATATTATGCAAAGAATTCGTAGTGTGGAAATTAGGAGGTGTGGAGTTACTAAAAGTATTAGTCAAAGGGCTGAAGAGGGGTTGTTCAGGTGGTTTGGTCATTTAGAGAAAATGGAAGAAAGTAGAATGACTTGGAGAGCATATAAATCTGTAGGGAAAGGAAAGAGGGGTAGGGGTTGTCCTCGAAAAGGTTGGAGGGAGGGGGTAAAGGAGGTTTTGTGGGCAAGGGGCTTGGACTTCCAGCAAGCGTGCGTGAGCATGTTTGATAGGAGTGAATGGAGACGAATGGTTTTTGGAACATGACAAGCTGTTGGAGTGTGAGCATGGTAATATTTAGTGAAGGGTTTCAGGGAAACTTGTTAGCCGGACTTGAGTCTTGGAAATGGGAAGTACAATGCCTGCACTTTAAAGGAGGGGTTTGGGATTTTGGCAGTTTGGAGGGACATCTAAACTGTTGTATCTGGGCACCTCTGCCAACACAGTGATTATGAATGAGTGACTGTGAAATTGTTGAATGATGATGAAAGTTTTTTCTTTAATTTCTTTTTGGGTTTTTCTTTCTTTTTGGGTTACCCTGCTTCAGTGGGAAATGGCCAACATGTTAAAAAGAAAAATGTATTACATACAGTGGACCCTCGGTTTTCGTTCACCTCCAAACTCGAACAATTATGTACGTGTATTTTTGTAAGTGCTTTTGTAAGTGTATTTTTTTGCGGTCTGAAATGACTAATCTAATTTACATTTGTCCTTATGGGAGCAAATTCGTTCGGTAACGGCACTCAAACAGCATTCTGGAAAGATTTTTCACCGAAAACCGAGGGTCCACTGTATTACCAAACCTCTTTCTATACATAATTCAATTAAAGACCCCCACCTCAAGTACTCTCTCACTTGATTCAAAACTCCCCATGCACTCACTCAACATCTCCCCAAATCTCTCTTCCCTCCTCTACACTTCTTTCTTCTCCAAGTGCATAAACACTTCACATCCAACCCTTATTTTACTCCACATAATCCTTGAATTTATGCATTTATATTGCCTCTTTTCCTGCCATAACTGATCCTTCAACATTATTGCTACTCCTTCCTTAGCTCTAACTCTGTTAGAAACCCCTGATCTAATTCCATTTATTTCTACCCACTGAAACTCTCCTACCCCCTTCAGCTTTGTTTCACCTAGAGCTAGGACATCCAGCTTCTTTTCATTTATAACATTTACAATCATCTCTTTCTTATCATACGCAATACATCCATGCACATTCAAACATCCCAACTTAGTTTTTTTCTTTTTATTTTTAGTAAGCCATATGGGAAAAGGGGTTACTAGCTTGTTGCTCCCGGCATTTTAGTTTACTTTTACAACACGCATGGCTCATGGAGGAAAGATTCTTATTCCATTTCCCCATGGATATGAAAGGAAAATAATAATAAGAAGAACTATTAAGAAAAAACCATAGAAAACTCAGATGAGTGTGTATACATAAACATGTAAAACTGTACATGCATGTGTAGTGTGATCTAAGTGTATGTAAAAGTAGCAAGATATACCTGTTATCTTGTGTGTTTATGAGACAGAAAAAAGACACCAGCACTCCTACCATCATGTAAAACAAATACAGGTTTCTGTCCTACACTCATTTGGCAAGATAGTAGTACCTCCATGGGTGATTGCTGTCTACCAACCTACTACTAAGAGATTTATTTTATATTATATTTTCTTTTATACAGGGAAGTGAAAGTTTGGCTGATGATGACCTGGTAACAGTTGTAGAGGGACAACAGACAGCTCATTCTCAGTTACATGAACAAGAGGAATCTCAAAAGCATCAAGTATGTTTTATAGTCCCAGTTCTTTAGATCTATGTATGTTTTTAAGCCACCCTATTATAATTTTCAAAAATTAACCCATTCACTGTCATGACCCACAAAATTAGAAGGCTTGTCAGTGTTGCAATTTTAAAAAAATCTAAAAAGGTAGAGAATCTTTTTCTAGATCTATTTTTTTTTATTAGCACATCAGCCATTTCCCACCAAGGCAGGGTGACCTGAAAAATAAGAAACACTTTCATCTTCATTCATTCCATCACTGTTTTGCCATAGGCGCACCTACACTACAGTTAAAAAACTGCATCATCAACACCCCTCCTTCAGAGGCTCTGTACTTTCCACCTCCAGGACTCATTCTGGCTTGCCTGTTTCCTTGAATCATTTCATAAATGTTACTTTGCTCACACTCCAACAGCACATTAAGTCATAAAAACCATTTGCCAATCCATACCCCACCTTCCCTCCACTACAGATTTATACCCTCTCCAAGTCATTCTATTTTGTTCCACCCTCTCTAAATGTCCAAACCTCCTGAACAACCCCTCCTCAGCCCTCTGGATAATACTTTTAGTAACCCTGCAACTCCTCCTAATTTCCAAACCATGGATTTTCTGCATTATATTCACACCACACATTGCCCTCAGACATGACATCTCCATTGCCTCCAGCCTTCTCCTTGTTGCAGCATTCACCACCCATGCTTCACACCCATATAAGATGTAATGACACCAAAAGTGAAAAAATTTATGAATAACTAGTGGAATTTTTCAAGTGTGAAGTTGGAGATTGGGAAGCACTTTAAGCAACTGTGATTTTGCCCACTTTGATGCCTATTTTGGGTCAGTTACATTTCACAATTACATTTCCTGGCTATTTTGTTAGTATACTTTCCATTCTATTGGTTGAGCACAAGAAACTGCCCATTCATTTAACAGAACTACCGTATAAAGTGCCCCGAAGTCTGGAATTTGGCAAATTCTACATAAAATTCATAAAATTCCAGTTGAAAAAACACGAGTCCAAAATAAACATTGTGGGTATTCCAGTCACCAAAGCAACCTTTCTTCTGTTCATTAATCATATCCCCAAGCCTCTCCTTTATAACAATTACCTTTCATTTTCATTCCATCATCACATAAAAAAAATAGTTTTACTATTTCTCAGCTAATGAAATATGACCAAGAATGATTGGTTGTGTTTTAGGTTGTCCCAATAATTAAAGCAGACATAGAAAAAACTGGGGTAGGGGCCTACCCTTCCTCAGGAAAATCACCATAAAATAATATATAATATTTCCTCCACTTTGAGGACTATTTCAGGCCACTTCTCGTCTGAAACTGACAAAGTGTCTACCTTTCACTATCTTCCAACCTATATACCGACACCAAGAAACAGCTAATAAAACCATGAAAGTAATCCTAGAAAACAAAGTTGCTATTTTAAACCAAACACAAGGTAGAGGTTAAGTGTTCCCAGGATTGATTTTTCTACTGTGCACACCCACCATGGAAATCCATTCTCTGATGTCCTGGCCAAAATTTACCACTTAAAGCATGTTTGAGGGTGTTTTGACCAAGACATATATACCATATACGTAAGCACCACTGGGCTCAAAAACTTATGCAATGAATCCTCAAATTAATAGACTGATAGGGGTATGGGGTGTACATTGACAATTGTTTTTAGAGTTTGAAATTGTGAAATTTATTTTTCATGATTGTGAAATAAAGGAACAGCATTCATAATCGGTGGACTTGGTCCATTAATTCAGAAGACTATCAGACTAAGAATATTGTAACTTGTAAAACAGTACAGTGGTACCTCTACTTACGAGCAGCTCCCAACTCGAACAATTATGTAAGTGTATTTTTGTAGGTGCTAAGTGTTTTTTTTTTTTTTTTCTCTCAACAAGTCGGCCGTCTCCCACCGAGGCAGGGTGACCCAAAAAGAAAGAAAATCCCCAAAAAGAAAATAATTTCATCATCATTCAACACTTTCACCACACTCATACATAATCACTGTCTTTGCAGAGGAGCTCAGATACGACAGCTGAGAATAGTCCCTCCCAGCTGTCACTATCTCAGACCCCTCCTTTAAAGTGCAGGCATTGTACTTCCCATTTCCATTTCCAGGACTCAAGTCCAACTAAATCAATTAACTGGTTTCCCTGAATCCCTTCACAAAATGTTACCCTGCTCACACTCCAACAGATCGTCATGTCCCAAAAACCATTCGTCTCCATTCACTCCTATCTAACACGCTCACACATGCTTGCTGGAAGTCCAAGCCCCTCGCCCACAAAACCTCCTTTACCCCTTCCCACCAACCTTTTCTAGGACGACCCCTACCCCGCCTTCCTTCCCCTACAGATTTATACGCTCTCCAAGTCATTCTATTTTGATCCATTCTCTCTAAATGACCAAAGCACCTCAACAACCCCTCTTCAGCCCTCTGACAAATACTTTTAGTAACTCCACACCTTCTCCTAATTTCCACATTCCGAATTTTCTGCATAATATTTACACCACACATTGCCCTTAGACAGGACATCTCCACTGCCTCCAGCCTCCTCCTCGCTGCAGCATTTGCAACCCATGCTTCACACCCATATAAGAGTGTTGGTACCACTATACTTTCCTACATTCCCTTCTTTGCCTTCATGGATAACGTTTTTTGTCTCCACAGATACCTCAATGCACCACTCACCTTTTTTCCTTCATCAATTCTATGGTTAACCTCATCCTTCATAAACCCATCCGCTGACACGTCAACTCCCAAATATCTGAAAACATTTACTTCTTCCATAATCCCTCTCTCCAATGTGATATCCAATTTTTCTTTATTTAAATAGTTTGATACCCTCATCACTATTACAAAATTAGTAAGCATTTGTAATAAACTGACTGTTTGGGATACTGAGTAAACTATCAGATTTTCAATATTTATTATATTATTATTAATATAAAAACATATACTCTGAATAAAAACATATAATCTTATAATTTGTGTAAAAACATATATCTCTTTATACACATTTATAGCAATTTAAAACGTAGTAAAAAAAATCACAAGTAAAACAATCATAAAAATTCAGTGCAGTGTCAGATGTCGCTGCAACAACGTGTCACACAGGACACCACCACACCTCTAGTCATGACACGCATTCTCTTCCGTGTCATCAGACACCCTTGTCTCTGTGTTACACAACACGCCTTCTCTCCGTGTTACACGACACTCTCTGTGTTACACAACACGTCCTCTGTGTCATGACTCCGTCTCTAAAAACCTTAACACCGCGTCATCCGACACCAACACCAAATCACACGACCATTCCACTTGTGTCGTGCCACCAGATGTCACTGGGTTCGTACCCTGATAAGGGAGTCACCTGACACCACATCACCTGAAAGCTCTCCGGATACACACTGAATACCTGAAAAACTCCGGGTACACACAACTCCGGGTACACAGTCTCAGGTACAATAATTTAATTTCAGGTACGATATTTCAGGTATAACAGTCTCGGTACACAGTCTCAGGTACAGTCTGATGAATAAGCCAGTTGGAGTCTAAGGCCGTCACCAGCATGAAGAGTCACTCTCAAGGTCTATCTGTCGAACACTCCAGTGGAGTATCTGGGAGAGTTTACACTCTCCAGTTGGAGTTCTGGGAGAGTCTAGGACACTCTCCAGTTGGAGAGTCTGGTGTACACTCTCCAAGGTGCAAGGAAGAGTCTGTACACTCTCCAAGGTGTAGGGAAGAGAGTCCGGTGAGCACTCTCCAATGGTGTAGGGAGAGTCGGAAGGACACTCTACAATAGTGTATGTGGAGAGACCGGTTAACGCTCTCCAGTGTGAGAGTATAGTTGACACCCTCTAGGAGAGTCTGGTGGACACTCTCTACTAGAGTCTGGTGGACACTGTCAGTCAAGCCGGCTCGGAAGTCAAACATCAGGTCTGATGACGTAACCCCCTTGACTGCTGGCCGGTAAGGTAACTACCTAACAACCGTTGTTAGGTAGGGGGCCGTAACACCCCCACCACAAAATGACCGACACACAAAGATTCAGGTACTACGTAATATAAGATTTATCCCAAACAGTCATTTCCCGGACAAACAAGATCCCGGACAGGCCACTCATATTACAACCTCAGGTTCAATGGCCTGTTAACCTGAGTGTAAAGGAAGCTTGGAGCAAAGAAACACTGTAGAAGATGTATTGAAATTGTATTTCTTTCAAAAATCAGCTAGATTAATTCCAAACTTTTATCTTTTCCTTCACCAAGTAATTGTGATTATATAAGACTTTTGTCTTTTCCTTCACCAAGTATAACAAAGTGCTATTTACACATATGTACACTATATACAAAGGAGTAGTGTTTAGTGCACGCCACAGTTGTCTAGGCTAAGCAGCAGCCAAAAGACAGACAACTTTCCACAACCAGCTCTATGCAGGAATTCCAATGACAAACCGCGAGTGGTAACCACGTCACCTTTGTCATTGTTAAACTCGCATTTTAATTGGCTGAACCGAGTTGTTGATTTGATGATGGGGCCCTCATCACCAAACCCTTAACGATGGTTCGCTGGTTGGAGGGGAGCCTATGTGAGTGTGTTTAACATGCTCCGAATAAAGGTTACATACTCTTTGCATGCAACAATCACCTTACTCTTATCTATATTCACTTTTAACTTTCTACCTTTACACACTCTCCCAAACTCGTCCACTAACCTTTGCAACTTTTCTTTAGAATCTCCCATAAGCACAGTATCATCAGCAAAAAGTAACTGTGTCAACTCCCATTTTGCATTTAATTCTCCATAATTTAATCCCACCCCTCTCCCCAACACCCTAGCGTTTACTTCTTTTACAACCCCATCTATAAATATATTAAACAACCATGGTGACATTACACATCCCTGTCTAAGACCTACTTTTACCGGGAAGTAATCTCCCTCTCTCCTACACACCCTAACCTGAGCCTCACTATCCTCATAAAAACTCTTTACAGCCTTCAGTAACTTACTACCTATTCCATACACTTGCAACATTTGCCACATTGCTCCCCTATCCACTCTATCATATGCCTTTTCTAAATCCATAAATGCAATAAAAACTTCTCTACCTTTATCTAAATACTGTTCACATATACAGTGGACCCTCAGTTAACGAATACCCCGGAAATCGTGCAATTATGTAAGTATAATTTTGTAAGTTCTTGTGGAAGTGTATTTTTGGGGGTCTGAAATAGACTAACCTACGTGAAATTTTTCCTTAAGGGAGTAAATTCGTTCGGTAATGGCACTTGAGCAGACTTCAGGAGTGAAGTTTTTACGAAACTCGGGGGTCCACTGTATGCTTCACTGTAAACACTTGATCTACACATCCCCTACCCACTCTAAAGCCTCCTTGCTCATCTGCAATCCTACTCTCTGTCTTACCTCTAATTCTTTCAATAATAACCCTGCCATACACTTTACCTGGTATACTCAGTAAACTTATTCCCCTATAATTTTTACACTCTCTTTTATCCCCCTTCCCTTTATATAAAGGAACTATACATGCTCTCTGCCAATCCCTAGGTACCTTCCCCTCTTTCGTACATTTATTAAACAAAAATACCAACCACTCCAGCACTATATCCCCCCCTGCTTTTAACATTTCTGTCATGATCCCGTCAGTTCCAGCGGCTTTACCCCCTTTCATTCTACGTAATGCCTCACGCACCTCCCCCACACTCACATCCTGCTCTTCTTCACTCCTAAACAATGTTGTACCTCCCTGGCCAGTACATGAAATTACCGCCTCCCTTTTTTCATCAACATTTAAATGTTCCTCAAAATATTCCCGCCATCTACCCAATATCTCCAGCTCCCCATCTACTAACTCCCCTACTCTGTTTTTAACTGACAAATCCATTTGTTCCCTAGGCTTTCTTACCTTGTTTATCTCGCTCCAAATTTTTTTCTTGTTTTCAGCAAAATTTCTTGACAGAGCCTCTCCCATTCTTTCATCCGCTCTTCTTTTGTATTTTTGGGGGTCTGAAATAGATTAATCTAATTTTCATTATTTCTTATGGGAAAAAATTCCTTCGGTATCGGCACTTGAATAGCCATCTGGAACGAATTTTGCTCATAAGTAGAGGTACCACTGTACTGTACATGTACATTAGATGGATGAGTGTGAGAGAGGGTGAGTGTGAGCTGGTGGATGTGAAACAGGATGGGTGTGTAAGAGGGTGGTATTGAAAAGGGGAAAATTAAAGAGAGGGTAGATGGGTGAAGAGTAAGTGGTTGGCTGGTATGAGAGAGGATGTACATAAGAGAGAGGGGAGGGTGAGCATAAGAGAGTGGGTATGGGAAATGGGTGTGAGTGGGAGTGAGGGGTGGGTATTGAGGGGCTGTGAGAGGGCATGTGTGTAGGTAGGTGAGTGAGGGGCTGGTATGAGAGAATCTGAGAAGCAGGGGTAAGGTTGGGTACTTGTGAAAGACATTGGGTGGGTGCATGAAGGAGGGTCTGTGTGAGGGGCTGGGAATGAGAAATTTATGTTGGTGTGAAAGGGTGGGTGGGTATGAGAAAGGGGTGTGAGGTTGGCTTTCAAAGCATGAGTAAGTGTGACAGAGGGCCTTACCAACATCATCTCTCCACTCTATATTCCTCAGCACCCAACCACTAACACAATGTAAATACTGTAATAAATCTGTAGATCTTAAACAATCTAAAAAAAAGGTGAGCTTATTATACATGCATGAAATGAAGGTAGTGAGGGGGTGAATCAGTGAGGAAAGCAGTGAAATAGTGAATCAGTGAAGGATGCAAAAAGATGGTGAGAGGGGCAATGAATGAGGGAGGGAGGCATTAAACATTGAGGCAGTAAATCCTTGATGGGTGGAAGTCAGTAAGGAAGGCAGTGAATCAGTGACACTGAGAGGACAGGAAGTTCTGTTATCATAAATCATCCTAATATTACTTTAATAAAGATGTAGTAGAATTAATTACTAGGCTTCCACAATATAAACTGAACTGTTGCTCTGAAGCTTGCGGAAACTACAGCTTAATTGTTACTTATTCTCTATCCTCATTACTTACTCTAAATAGCCTGAGATCTAATTTAGCAAGCTTATGCATGAAGCCAGAGGGAGGCTGGAAGACAGAGGCAGTGAATCAGTGAGGAAGGTACTGAGGCAGTAAATAATTGAGTGGGGCAATGATTCAGTGAGGGAGGCAGGTACCAAGGCAGTGAATTAATGAGGGGCACTGAATCAGTGAGGGAGGTACAAGGTATTGAATCAGTGAGGGAGGTACAAGGTATTGAATCAGTGAGGGAGGTACAAGGTAATGAATTAGTGATGGAGGTACAAGGTAATGAATCAGTGAGGAAGGTACTGAACCAGTGAGGATGGTACTGAATCAGTGATAAGGATAGTGAATGTAAAGTAAATTTTTATAAAGGGTTTACAGTTGGTACAGAAAATGTTATGTTATTGACATACTTTATAGGAAACCCCTGGTTATGCAGAGTATTTTGGGCAGTTTTAAAATAACTTACATATACTTGTAACATGTAACTACATAGTAGAATTTTAGCAAGAACAATTTTATAGGCATTTTAGTTACACAGACTTATGGAGGTTGTTAGTGTTGGTTGAATAGATTTTTTTTTTTTAAACTCATCAGCCATTTCCCACCAAGGCAGGGTGACCCAAAAAGAAAGAAAAAAAACTTTCATTATTCAGCACTTTCAACATCACTCAAACATAATCACTGTCTTCGCAGAGACTCTCAGATATCACAGTTTAGATGTCCCTCCAAACAGCCAATATCCCAAACCCCTCCATTAACCCTTTGACTGTCGGAGACCCCTTTCTGAAACTGTCATTCTATGTCGGGAAATATTCGAAAAAAAAAATTATTTTTTCTTACCAAAATGTTAGGATTATTTTGCTGATTGTTTTAAGCCTAAAAACAAATTTTTGCGATCAGTACTTACCGAGATATGGAGGCGTAAAGTTGGCACAATATGAGCTGCGTATGGCAACATCGGCGAATTCCGCTGACTCGGTAAACTTCTGTTTACTTCCATTCTTAGATTCCTTGTTTTTTTCACTATTTTCTTTTTTTATGTAACTTATGTGGCCTGTGAGACCACAGTAAGGTGCAATGTATATACAGTAGACCCTCATTTAGCACGGTCCTGAAAACATCGTGTTAAGTAAAATCGTGTTAGATAATTAAAAGAACTTATGGGAAAAATAGGGTTACGTTCCTGAGAGTCCCCAAAAAGCCAAACAAGTTTTTTTCGACCAACAGATCTTACAAATATAAAAGAGAATATGTAATTGTAGTTCATTATCGTGATGTATTATGTTGTTTTTACTGCTTAAGACTACAAATGTAACAGAAATAATAGTATTTACCTTAAATTGTGGGTGCTGATGTTTGTGGATGATTGTGAAGAGAGTGGAGAGTTATGCTGTGGCCCTACTGGGCTGAGGTGGATAGTAGAAATTCTGGAACTGAAGTCGATGGTTGTACTGAGTGTCTCTAACTTTAATAAAGTCATTCAGCATAAAGTCAGTCCATTCAGTAAGTCAGTTAAGTCATTCAGTATCATTCAGTAAGTCAGTCAGTCAAGTCATTCAGTCAGTCAGTCAAGTCATTCAGTCAGTCAAGTCATTCAGTAAGTCAGTCCAGTCAGTCAGTAAGTTAGTCACACAAACTTATGTTTACATCTTTTTATGAGTACAAAGTAACACTTCATTACAGCCACAGATTGTCTTGTCTAATAGACTTAATAAATGCTTATAGCTTTTCTCTTGCTGACTGATATAAGTTCATGTTGGCATTTTCTTCCAGAAAACACTTGTCTCGTCAGCATTAAACACTTGTTGTGGATCATAGCCTCCCTCAGTAGGACCCCCACTGACTCAGTGGTTTAACCTACCGCAGGCGACGACGCTCAAAATTTTTCCCTCCAGCGAATCGCGTAATATAAGGTTTACGTCGTGTTAGATAAAAATGTGCTGCAATTCTTCAATCGCGTAATACCCAAAACGCGCAACATAAAGTCGTGCTAAATGAGGGTCTACTGTATATATACACTCGTTGTTTGCACCACAATAACTTCACAAACATTAGTATGTTTATATTGTTTACAAAACTTGTTTACAGAAACAACGACAAAAAATGTTCATTACTTCTGTTCTATAATATATATACATATGTACACTCACTGAACACTTTCCTAGAACTCCTGCAGCTTGTGGAACTCTTTGAAACATGGGTATAAGCACAGTGGTACTTTACACTCCTCACACATAAAACGAGTGTCTCTGCGTGTTTGTGGGCGTTTTGTGGAATGTTTACAGACAAAACACCTCTTCTGAGCATTTTTCTTGAGAGTAGTAGCAGGCACTTGTATGGGGTAGTGATCACCAGGCCTCAGACGAGAGGGCATGTGTTGATAATTTCGTGGGCGCTGGTCTATTGCAGGTGTTGCTCCTTGGTACTTGAATATTATTTGTCTGATGACTGACAAACAAAATTCACCATATTTGGGTTTGTTGTTGGTCTTCAACTTGTACATGTTATAAGCATTCAGCATGGAAATGTCAAGAAGATGGAAAAGTTTTATGTACCACTTATAACTTTTGCGTACACAATCAGCAAACCCAATCTGCATGTCACATTTGTCCACTAAGCGCATATTGAGGTTGTAGTCCATCACAGCTGCAGGTTTTAGAATGGGTTCATTGGTCTCTCATTCTGTCTTCCACAGTCTACCATTTCATGTCTGTGAACTGATGTCAACAATGTGACATCACGTTTGTCTTGCCACCGAAATGCCATGATATCAGTGGCAGCAAACACCTGCACTTCACCTCTACGAGTGCCAGCGTCAAACCTAGGCATATGTTTACGATTTGCACGCACTGTGCCACACACGTCTGTCATGTTCACTCGCAAGAAATCACTGAGTAAAGGGCTCATGTACCAGTTATCAGTGTATAATATATGCCCCTTACCAAGATATGGTTCCATCATTGTTCTAACCACATCACCAGAGATACCCAATAACTTCATGGTATCTCTCAATGTATTATTGCCAGTGTACACAATTAGATCCAGAACCAGACCACTTTTGCAATCACACAGTACAAATAACTTTATACCAAAGCGTTTCCTCTTGCTTGGTATATACTGCTTGAACGACAGTCTGCCTTTGAACAAAATCAAAGACTCATCAATAACAAGCTTCCTGAAGGGATAAAAATACATACAGCACTTTTGTTTCAGGTACATGAACACATTCTTGATCTTATATAACCTGTCGTTTCTGTCAGGCCTGGTTTTATCAGAAAAGTGAAGCATACGCAACAGTATCAAAAAACGATTCACTGGTATAATGTCACTAAAACCTGGGGTTGAAATTAGGCGTTCTGTCGACCAGTATGTGGTGACAGTGTGCTTATAAACATGTGGCATAAGCATTATTGTGGCAAAGAACAAGTACATCTCTGCCACAGTTGTGTCCTTCCACTGGTGTAGCCGTGAATTTGGTGAAAGAAATGTGTTTGCCATGCTGTACTCATAGTATGTGTTGCTGTCCCTGACAATAATGTCCATCAGGGGTTCATCGAAGAATAACTGAAAGCATTCCAGTTCAGTAGCATTGTTCCCAAGTGTACACGATGGCCATATTCCACTTTGTGCTTCATCAAAGTCATGGGGATTGGGAACAAAATTGTCACCTTGCTGCCAATCCCAGATGCGGTCTGCTGGTGCATACTGGATATTGACAGGTGGTTGTGGTTGTGCAGGTTGTGGTTGTGCAGGTTGTGGCTGTGCAGGTTGTGGTTGTGCAGGTTGTGGCTGTGCAGGTTGTGGTTGTGCAGGTTGTGGCTGTGCAGGTTGTGGTTGTGCAGGTTGTGGAAGTGTGGGGGTGGTTGATGGTGGTTGTGCTGAGTTAGCAGCGTGGGTAGCAGCGTGGCCCGCTCGTGGTGGCACATGACTCATGCCACCGCCAACACCACCACTACCACCACCTGCCCCACGCACATTACGCATCCCCATTGTAACAATATCGTCATCTTCACTATCAATTCGTGGTGTAGGGCCAAGAGATGTACTCCGAGATTTACTCCTTTTCCTTGGAATAGCATATGGCACACTACCAGAACGCATGTTGCGTCGTACATACTGCCGCTTCACTGGAGAATAATCTCCCTCACTGTCGCCACTAGAACTGCTTTCAATAGCTTTGAAATCACTGTCATCATCACTTACACTGCTCACATCAGAGTCTTCTACACGTTGAAATAGTTTCCTCTTCCGTTCTGGTACAGGTGAACGTGAATGAGACGGCCCAGCACCAGAGGTGGAAGGCTGTGGGTCATCTGGGTTTTCATCACTAATTATGTTATCCTGGGCACTGCTTTCGGTCACACCCTCTTGAAAACCATTGAATTCACTTTCACTGGCACTTCCATCGCTGTTAGAACTATCACTTGGGAAGAGAAGGCCTTCAATTCGCCGGGCAGTGAGGTACTTCTTACCGCCAGGCATGGTGAACAAGGACTACAAACATGGCGCTCCCACAATGCACCACTGGGTCCCCGATTTTTTTCATACTGCGCACACCCACCACGCAGACCCATTCTCTCACATGTAGGCCTATCAGCTTTCTCCCGCTTCATTTGAAGCCGCTAGAATTTAGGCGTATAAATACGTCCGAAACATTGGCTCGTAAGACGTAAATATACGTCCGAAACAGTCAAAGGGTTAAAGTTCAGGCATTGTATCTCCCACTTCTGGGACTCAAGTCCAGCCAACTGGTTTCCCCTGAATCCCTTCACAAAATATTACCCTGCTCACACTCCAACAGCTTGTCAGGTTCCAAAAACCATTCATCTCCATTCACTCCTATCTAACACGCTTAAGCACGCTTGCTGAAAGTTCAAGCCCCTCTCCCACAAAACCTCTTCACCCCCTCCCTCCAATCTTTCCAAGGACAACCTCTACCCCGCTTTCCTTTCCCTACAGATTTGTACGCTCTCCAATTCATTCTACTTTGTTCCATTCTCTCTAAATGACCACACCACCTCAACAACCCCTCTTCAGCCCTCTGACTAATACTTTTAGTAACTCCACACCTCCTAATTTCTACACTACGAATTCTCTGCATAATATTTACACCACACATTGCCCTTAGACATGACATCTCCACTGTCTCCAGCCTCCACCTCACTGCAGCATTTACAACCCAATCTTCACACTCATGTAAGACTGTTTGCACCACTATACTCCTGTACATTCCCTTCTTTGCCTCCATGGATAACTTTTTTTGTCTTCACAGATACCTCAACACACCACTCGCCTTTTTTCTTTCATCGATTCTATGGTTAACCTCACCCTTCATAAACCCATCTACTGACAAGTCAACTCCCAAATATCTGAACACATTCACTTCTTCCATACTACCTCCCTCCAATGTGATATCCAATTTATCCAATATCCAATATTTCATTTGATACCCTCATCACCTTACTCTTATCTATGTTCACTTTCAACTTTCTACCTTTACACACCCTCCCAAACTTGTCCACTAATCTTTGCAACTTTTCTTTAGAATCTCCCAAAAACACAGTTTTTTTGTTTTTTTTACGTGTCGGCTGTCTCCCACCTAGGCAGGGTGACCCAAAAAGAAAGAAAAAACTTTCATCATCATTCAACACCTTCATCATCACTCTCAATCACTGTCTTTGCAGAGGTGCCCAGATATGATAGTTCAGATGTTCCTCCAAACTGCCAATATCCCAACCCCCTCCTTTAAAGTGCAGGCACTGTATTTCCCATCTCCAGGACTCAAGTCCGGCCAACCAGTTTCCCTGAATCCCTTCACAAAATATTACCCTGCTCGCACTCCAACAGCTCGTCAGGTCCCAAAAACCATTTGTCTCCATTCACTCCTATCTAACATGCTTGCTGGAAGTCCAAGCCCCTAGCCAACACAACCTCCTTTACCCCCTCCCTCCAACCTTTTCGGGGCCGACCTCTACCCCGCCTTCCTTCCCCTACAGATTTATATACTCCAATTCATTCTACTTTTTTCTATTCTCTCTAAATAACCAAACCATCTCAACAGCCCCTCTTGAGCCCTCCACACGTCCTCCTAATTTCCACACTTTGAATTCTCTGTATAATATTTACACCACACATTGCCCTTAGACAGGACATCTCTGCCTCCAGCCGCCTCCTCGCTGTAGCATTTACAACCCATGCTTCACACTCTTACAAGAGTGTTGGTACCACTATACTCTCGTACATTCCCTTCTTTGCCTCCATGGATAATGATTTTTGTCTCCACAGATGCCTCAACACACCACTCACCTTTTTTCTTCATCAATTTTATGGTTAACCTCATCCTTCATAAACCCATCTGCTGACAAGTGAATTCCCAAATATCTGAAAACATTTACTTCTTCCATACTCCCTCCCTCCAATGTGATATCCAGTTTTTCTTTATCTAAATTGTTTGATTCCCTCATTACCTTAACTCTTATATATGTTCACTTTCAACTTTCTACCTTTACACAGATTCTTGTCTAAATTTCAGTATTACAGCTCAGGATATACAATAAAATGAAGGCCCAAAGTTTGCCCAGCTTCTCAGGCAAAACTTAGCATATATGTACAGTGGAACCCCAAGTTTCGAACGCATCGAGTATCAAATGATTCAAGTTTCAAACGCTTTTTTGAACCAATTTTGTCCCAAGTATCGAACATGCCCCGTGTTTCGAACTGCGTACCAGACCTGTCTGCCTGCCCCGCGCCTCCCCATGCAGGCGTCGTGAGCCAGTCTGGCTTTGTTTATCCTTCGAGTGAACATTACCCTGCGAGCTCATACAAACATTTCACAATTAATTCATTGTGTTTCGTGGTGCTTCTTCATTAAGTTCGACTGTGAAATAAGCTGCCATGAGCCCAATGAACTTCCTAGTGGCACCCCTGTGGTAAAGAAAGTGAGAAACCGCATAGAAGTGAAGAAGGAAATTATACAAAAATACGAGAGTGGTGTGCGACTTGTGGAGCTTGCCAAGATGTGTGGCAAAAGCAAATCAACAATTGCTTCTATGAGTGGAGGCAGTGGTAGAGGCAGTGGTTGAGGCAGTGGTAGAGGTAGTGGTAGAGGCGGTGGTAGAGACAGTGGTAGAGGCAGTGGTAGAGGCAGTGGTTGAGGCAGTGGTAGAGGCAGTGGTTGAGGCAGTCTTAATGTAGATTGAGAGGTGAGTAAACAAGATTAAATGAATAAACACAAGAGAATGAGAGTGTAGAAGGTTCACGAGTTTTATAAACAAACTAGTTGTTGTTGTCGTTACCAGCCTGGACACGAATAGATTATGTTCACTCCGTCAAGCCGACTGGAAAAACATCTCATATTTATGTTAATTTATATGTATATAACTTAACTATCTTCAATTACAATGTTAGATCTTTGAGCAAACATTATGATGACTTCACATCACTACTTCAATCCCTACAGACCAATATGTCAATCATCACACTCACTGAGACCTGGCTGAAGCCTGATACTACAGGTGTATATGCCATCCCAGGTTACACAGCTATTCACAACTGTAGGACAGACCAGTGAGGGGGTGGAACAGCAATATATTATACAGATCAACTCGAATGTATCAAAAACTCTTGCACAAGGGATGAACATGGAGAATATATTATAGCTACATTTAAATCAAAAGACCTGCAAAAACCCCTCACAGTGATAAACATCTACAGATTACCACAGTCAAACATCCACCACTTTAGTGAAAAACTAGGAAACCTGATAATCGATTCACGCCTTAACAAAGATCATTTGCTGCTCACAGGAGATTTAAACATAAATCTCCTTCATGACCAGGACCCACAGGTAACTGAATTCACAAACACTATGAGCAACTGCTTATTACTACCAACAATATCAAAACCTACAAGAATCTCTGAGAATAGTACCTTGTTACTAGACCACATCTGGACTAACACTATATCCCCTCTAAAATCAGGCATAATCACAGAAAACACCACAGACCACTACCCTACCTTTCTCATAACTAACCTAGGCATTTTGCCCCAAGAAATTGCAAAAGTTACCTTCAGACTACATAATGAGTCAGCTGTTAATAATTTTATATCAGCTATGACGAACATTGACTGGCTTAATGAATTAGAAACATATTCAGATACTAATGAATGCATCAAGAACTTTTTTAATAAAACACACAACCTCTATAACAGACATTGCCCTAAAAAACTAAACAGATCACAGCTAAGAGACTTAACAATCCCTGGCTAACACCCAGCATCCTTAAATCCATAAACAGGAGGCACCAATATGAAAAACAATACAGAAGGGTCTAATAACCAGAGAACAATCCAAACGCTACTCATCAATCCTTACTAGCCTGATAAGAAGGACCAAAAAATTGTATTATGAGAACAGACTCCAGACCGTAAAAGGTTTTAAAAAGACCTGGAAAACCCTATCTGCAATTCTAGGAAATAAAAAGATATCCACGAACAATACCATCAAATTATCAAAAACAGACGAACCCCTACTCTCACCAACTGAGACAGCAAACAGACTTAATGTTTTCTTCTCCACCATAGGAAAGAATCTAGCGAGTAAAATCCCAAGCTCGAACACTCGTCCAACAGACTACCTCACCAACACCTACCCAGATACACTATTCCTAGCTCCTACCAACTCAATTGAAGTCTCACTCATAATCAACACCCTTAAAAACAAAGCAGGAGACATAAACAGCTTACCACCATTTATGTACAAAAAAGCTTCACACGTACTGTCACCAATTATAGCAGCATTATTCAATAAATCCATTGAATCTTCTACCTTCCCATCAATTCTCAAAATAGCTAGGGTCACCCCGATCCACAAAGGAGGTGACCAAACTGACGAATAATTATAGACCAATCTCAAATTTACCACTGCTTTCTAAAATCTTCGAAAAATTAATTCATAGACAGATCTATTCCTACCTCGTCTCACACAATGTACTCAACCCCTGTCAATTTGGATTCAGGACTAACAAGAGCACAAACGATGCTATAACACACATTTTTTTTTTAACACATCGGCGATTCCCACCAAGGCAGGGTGGCCCAAAAAAAAACTTTCATCATCATTCACTCCATCACTGTCTTGCCAGAGGGTGCTTTACACTACAGTTATAAAACTGCAACATTAACACCCCTCCTTCAGAGTGCAGACACTGTACTTCCCATCTCCAGGACTCAAGTCCGGCCTGCCGGTTTCCCTGAATCCCTTCATAAATGTTACTTTAAGTAAAAGGACACAATTGCAACTAATGTGACATTTTATTGTGCAACGTTCGCTCTCCAGGAGCGAAGCGTTGCCCAATAAATGTCACTTAGTTCAGTGTCCTTTACTAACATATTAATCGTAATTCTACCAATATTATTACAAATGTTACTTTGCTCACACTCCAACAGCACATCAAGTATTAAAAACCATTTATCTCCATTCACTCCTATCAAATATGCTACACATGCTTACTGGAAGTCAAGCCCTCGCACACAAAACCTCCTTTACCCCCTCCCTCCAACCTATCCTAGGCCACCCCTACCCGCCTTCCCTCACTACAGATTTATACACTCTCGAGTTATTCTGTCTCATTCCATTCTCTCTACATGTCCGAACCACCTCAACAACCCCTCCTCAGCTCTCTGGATAATAGTTTTGGTAATCCGCACCTCCTCCTAATTTCCAAACTCCGAATTCTCTGCATTATATTCACACCACACATTGACCTCAGACATGACATCTCCACTGCCTCCAGCCTTCTCCTCGTTGCAACATTCATCACCCATGCTTCACACCCATATAAGAGTGTTGGTATAACTATCTCTCATACATTCCCTTCTTTACTTCCATGGACAAAGTTCTTTGTCTCCACAGACTCAAGTGCTCCACTCACCCTTTTTCCCTCATCAATTCTATGATTCACCTCATCCTTCATAGACCCCTCTGCTGACATGTCCACTCCCAAATATCTGAATACATTCACCTCCTCCATACTCTCTCCCTCCAATCTGATATCCAATCTTTCGTCACCTAATCTTTTTGTTATCCTCATCACCTTACTCTTTCCTATATTCACTTTCAATTTTCTTCTTTTACACACCGTATCAAATTCATCCACTAACCTCTGCAACTTCTCTTCAGAATCTCCCAAAAGCACAGTGTCATCAGCAAAAAGCAACTGTGACAACTCCACTTTGTATTTGATTCTTTATCTTTTAACCCCACACCTCTTGCCAAGACCCTCGCATTCACTTCTCTTACAGCCCCATCTATAAATATATTGAACAACCACGGTGACATCCCCATCCTTATCTAAGGCCCACTTTTACTGGGAAATAGTCCCTTCCCTCCTACACACTCTAACTTGAGCCTCACTATCCTCATAAAAACTCTTCATGCTTTCAGTAACCTACCTCCTATTCCATACACCTGCAACATCTGCCACATTGCCCCCTATCCACCCCATCATACGCCTTTTCCAAATCCATAAATGCCACAAAACCTCTTTACCCATATCAAATACTGTTCACCTATATGTTTCACTGTAAACACTTGGTCTACACACCCCTACCTTTCCTAAAGCCCCCTTGTTCATCTGCTATTCTGCTTTCTGTGTTACT
>WNWK01014545.1:35000-50945 GCA_009830355.1 Cherax destructor | reverse complement strand
GGAGGAGGTGGGGAGTTACAAAAAAGCATTAGTCAGGGGGGGGGGAAGGGGGGGTTTTTAAAAGGGGTTTTTGGTCATTTAGAAAGCCCAGAACAAAGAAAAAATGACCGGGAGAGCGATAAATCTGTGGGGAAAGGGGAAAGGGGGGGTGGGGTGTTTTTGGGTTGGAGGGGGGGGGTTTAAAAGGGGGTTTTTGGGGGGGGGGGTTTTTTGGGGCCCTTCCAGCAAGCATGGGGAGCATGGGGGATGGGAAAAAAAGGGAGACAAATTTTTTTTAGGATTTGATGTGTTTTTGGGGAGGTGAGAAAAAAAAACATTTACAAAGGGGTTTGGGGGGAAACTGGCGGGGGGACTTAAGTCCTGTAGAGGGGAAGTACACCCCCCGCCCCCAAAGAAGGGTGTTAATGCTGCAGTTTTAAAACCCGTAGTGTGGGTCCCCCTTTTGAGAAGACAGTGATGGAGGAATTATGATAAAATTTTTTTCTTTTTCCCCCCCCCCTTTTGGGGGGAAGGGGGCCCCGGTGTGTTAATAAAAAAAAAAAAATTGTAGTTATAATGAATTTTTTTAAAAATGTAAAGTGGTACCCCCACTTACATATTAATCCGTCAGAGGGGCATATCAAAAAAACGAAAAAAATCGTTAGACGAATCTTTTTTTCCCCCAAAAGAAATAAGGGGAAAAAATTTTTAAACCGCCCCAAAATTTCCCAAAAAATAGTTAAAAAAAAAAATTTTTTTTGAACTTTTTGGACATTAAATAATAAATAATTTAATAAAGAATATCTAAATACACATGCAAATATTGAACAATAACATGTCACTTACATTTATTGAAGAGTTGTTGATGTGTGGAGGACGGGAGGAGGAGAAGGTGGAGTAGTATGCCTAGTGTTTGGAAGGGAACCCCTTCCATTAACACTGCAGGTGGTAAGTTCTTTTCTGGGGTTACTTCCCTTTTTCTTTGAATGCCACTAGGACCAGCTTGAGAGTCACTGGACCTCTTTCTAACAACAAATTTGTCCAGGGAGCTCTGTGTCTGGTGATTCTTTAACACATCCCTGAAATGACACACCACTGTGTCATTGTACAGGTTGCCAGCACGGCCTGCAACAGCATGGTTAGGGTGATATTCATCCATAAATGTTTGCACATCACTCCATTTGGCACAGATCTCCCTAATCCTTGAAGAAGGCACATTCTTCCATTTTTGTTCCACCTCCTCCTCCTCCTCTGAACCATTGTCCTGACCACTGGTCTCTTGTTCCAGTTGCTGTTGAAGCTCTTGCAGATCTTCAGTGGTTAGCTCTTCCTTGTGCTCCTCCACCAACTGTCCACATCCTCACCACTCACCTCTAACCCCAAAGACTTGCCCAATTCCACAATTTCTTCCACAACAGGCTCAGGCTCATGCTCAGGGTTCTGAGGCTCAGCCCCAAACCTTCAAAATCCCTCTCTAGGACACAGTCTGGCCACAATTTTCTCCAGGCAGAGTTCAAAGTCCTGGTAGTCACTCCCTCCCAAGCCTTACCTATAAGGTGTACACAATGCAGCATATGGAAATGTTTTTCCAAAATTCTCTTAGGGTTATGTTCATGTCTGTGGTCACATCAAAGCACTTTTGAAACATTGCTTTGGTATAGTTTTTTTTAAAGTTGGAAATGACCTGCTGGTCCATGGGCTGGAGGAGAGGAGTGGTATTAGGGGGCAAGAACTTCACTTTGATGAATTTAAACTCCTCCACAATTTTCTCTACCAAGTTTGGAGGATGACAAGGAGAATTGTCCATTATCAGGAGGCACTTAAGTGGCAAATTATTGTCCAATAGATATTTCTTCACACTGGGGCCAAACACGCCATTGAACCAATCTAAGAAAATGTCCTTTGTGACCCATGCCTTTTTGTTAGACCTCCACATCACACACAAGTTAGACTTGCTGACACCGCATCTGCCAAACACTCGGGATTTTCAAAAGATACACTAGTAAAGGCTTCACTTTGCAATCACCACTGGCATTGGCACAAAGCATCAAAGTTAGCCTGTCTTTCATAGGCTTATGTCCTGGCTGTGCCTTTTCCTCCTGAGTAATGTAGGTCCTGTTGGGCATTTTCTTCCAAAACAGGCCTGTTTCATCACAATTAAACACTTGTTGGGGGAGGAATTGTTCAGCCTCTAGGTACTCCTGGAATTCAGGCACATTTTTCAGCCGCACTTTTGTCACAACTGGATGCCTCACCATGCCTCACAACACTATGTATGCCAGTACGCTTCTTAAATTTTTGAAACCAGCCTCTGCTGGCTTTAAATTCGCTCACTTCATCACTCGTTGCAGGCATTTTCTTAAGGAGATCATCATGCAACTGCCTTGCTTTTCACATATTATTGCCTCCGAAACAGTATCTCCTGCTAACTGTTTTCGTTGATCCACACCAACAACAACCTTTCCACATTTTCCAGCACTTGTGGTCTGTGTTTTGTGATCACACATGAACCTTTTGCAACAACAGCTTCCTTGATTTTACTTGAATTTTTCTTATCCACAATGGTAGCGATGGTAGAAAAGGGTTTACCATACAGCCTGGCCAGCTCACTGATATGCACTCCACTTTCATATTTTTCTATTATCTCCTTCTTCAGTTCTATCGTACATATATTTCTGTTCCTCTTTGCCACAGGCTTAGCACTAGGATCTTTCCTTGGACCCATGGTAGCTTATTTAGCAGTTGCAAGCACTAAAAACAGTGGAATAATGACAATATACTGGTATGAATGCGTGGGTGTGGGTGGGTGGTCGCTCCGCTTGTAAACAATAGCACTGCGCTCCCTGGAGTGCGCGCTCAGCTGGGCGCCAGCGGACACGTCCGGTACGAATGTCGTTAGACGAATCAAACAACGTAAGTCGCATTCAAATTTCTTACGTTATAAATATCGGTTATCGAATATAACGTAAGATGATAGCATCGTAAGTCGAGGTACCACTGTATTCTAGACATGAACTGGTGAAAGAAAAAAGATCCCTGAATAAAATTATATACATTAGTACTATCACATGATAAAACAACTTTAATTACCGGAATTTTACAAAATATTTTCTTCAGTTGCTCTTCGCTTATTAATTTTCCTAAAGGCTTGTAAAATTTATTGCAAAGCATGTGAAGTGCATCAACATAGTTGCTTTCTGTTTCTACCAGTTCTTGAAGACAAAGATCACGCTTTTCCTTCGGCCAAGTTTTGGGCGCCTCCTGAAAATAGAGAAAAGGCAGAGGAAAAAAATGATGTAATAATGCGTAAACGTGACCAATAACGTGACCAATTTTTGTATAAATGACAAAAATTGACAAGGTATCATATACAGCAATTCATTGTTACAAACTAATGATAAAAGTAGCTGCAACTGAATAACTAACATGTACTGTAGATGAAAGATATATTAATATTGATTTCTATATGTGAACTGAGGTTAATAATTTAATTCTATATAATCTGACAATAACATGTTAAATTCCAATTTAAAGAGTTAGAGAATGTTTATAAAAGTTAATTAGCATTAAAAGCACAGTAAAAATTGTATTGCTTATGTAGAGTAATAAAGAAAAAAGTTTACTAAAAGTGAGAGAAAATTTGAGAAAATCATCTGCAATGATATACAGTGGTACCCCGGTTTACGATATTTTTTCGTTTGAGAATGCTGTTCAAGTACCATTACCAAACGAATTTATCCCCATAAGGAATAATGTAAAATAGATTAGTCCTTTCAGACCCCCAAAAATACACTTACAAAAGCATTTAAAAAAATAAACTTACATAAAAGGGCGAGTTTGGAGACCATCGTAAACCGGGGTACCACTGTATATACAGTGGACCCCCGGTTTACGTTATTAATTCGTTCCAGAATACTGTTCAAGTACCATTACCAAACGAATTTGTTCCCATAAGGAATAATGTAAATTAGATTAGTCCTTTTAGACCCCCAAAAATACACTTACAAAAACTCTTACAAAAATACCTTACATAATTGTTCGAGTTTGGAGCTGTATGTAAACCGGGGGTCCACTGTACTAGAAATGCAAGTTCAATAGCCATAGAGCTTTCATGAGAAAAATGAAACATCTTATAATAGGAAGAAAAAATGGTTATGCACTTAAAAAAAAGGGGGATAAACCATGTAATGTAGCTGGAAGGATGAGTGAGACAGTGAGGAATGGATGAGTAACTCGGGTTAATTCAATGTGTGCAACACTACACAACCTGTTTATGTGTGCGACAATACACAACCTGTATGTGTGTGCAACACTACACAACCTGTATGTGTGTGCAACACTACACAACCTGTGTGTGTGTGTGTGTGTGCAACACTACACAACCTGTGTGTGTGTGTGCGCAACACTACACAACCTGTGTGTGTGTGTGCACAACACTACACAACCTGTGTGTGTGTGCGCAACACTACACAACCTGTGTGTGTGCGCAACACTACACAACCTGTGTGTGTGTGCAACACTACACAACCTCTGTGTGTGCAACACTACACAACCTGTTTGAGTGTGCAACACTACACAACCTGCATGTGTATGCAACACTACACAACCTGTATGTGTGTGCAACACTACACAACCTGTATGTGTGTGCAACACTACACAACCTGTATGTGTGTGCAACACTACACAATCTGTGTGTGTGTAACACTACACAACCTGTGTATGTGCAACACTACACAACCTGGGTGTGTGTGTGTGTGCAACACTATACAACCTGTGTGTGTGTGTGTGTGCACAACACTACACAACCTATGTGTGTGTGTGTGTGTGTGCGCAACACTACACAACCTGTGTGTCTGTGCAACACTACACAACCTGTGTGTCTGTGCAACACTACACAACCTGTGTGTGTGTGTGCAACACTACACAACCTGTGTGTGCAACACTACACAACCTGTGTGTGTGCAACACTACACAACCTGTGTGTGTGCAACACTACACAACCTGTGTGTGTGCAACACTACACAACCTGTGTGTGTGCAACACTACACAACCTGTGTGTGTGCAACACTACACAACCTGTGTGTGTGCAACACTACACAACCTGTGTGTGTGCAACACTACACAACCTGTGTGTGTGCAACACTACACAACCTGTGTGTGTGCAACACTACACAACCTGTGTGTGTGCAACACTACACAACCTGTGTGTGTGCAACACTACACAACCTGTGTGTGTGCAACACTACACAACCTGTGTGTGTGCAACACTACACAACCTGTGTGTGTGTGCAACACTACACAACCTGTGTGTGTGCAACACTACACAACCTGTGTATGTGCAACACTACACAACCTGTGTGTGTGCAACACTACACAACCTGTGTGTGTGTGCAACACTACACAACCTGTGTGTGTGCAACACTACACAACCTGTGTGCAACACTACACAACTCGTGTGTGCAACACTACACAACCTGTGTATGTGTGCAACATTATGCAACCTGTGTGTGTGCAACACTACACAACCTGTGTGTGTGAAAAACACTACACAGCCTGTGTGTGAGTGCACAACACTACACAACCTGTGTGTGAGTGCGCAACACTACACAACCTGTGTGTGCGTGCAACACTACACAACCTGTGTATGTGTGTGCAACACTATACAACCTGTGTGTGCACACAACATTACACCATAAAGTGCTATATAACTGGTGGATATCAAATTATCCTTTTTCTCTACAAAACAAAAATTATGTATTTCTGCTGGTAGAGAGCCTTCTTAATTATGACTTGCAACATATGCTTTCTTAATGATTTTTATAGAAAAAACATTTTACTCAATGAAACACTAGGGACTACTCTTCCTCTTTTTACCCAACACCCACTGATGCATTTTCATTACTCTTAGCCTACATGAAAAGGAGTTATGCTATTCATGGATATTATTCAATAGTGAGAGATTCTAACTATATAAACAAATGCAATCTAAGATATGCTTATGTATTTCCCAAGCTAGATACCTAGAGTTATCCAACCAGTACATACAAAAAAAAATAAGAAAACTTTACTGACTATAAAGTTGGAAGTCTGACAACAGGACTTTTACTTAAAGAAGCTACAAAAGCCTCAAGAGAGAGGCACAGAGATAAACAAGATGGAGAGCACGTAAGTGTGGCTTTAGAAAACAGTAATACACTGAAGAATTAATTTAGTAATACTGCAGTTGCTATTGGAATTCAGTCATAATAAAATATGACAGTACAATAAGAAGAATGTTAAAATTTGCTATGGACAATACAGATGATAAGATAATGATTGATGTATGGAAAGATTTTATAAATGCCAAAGATGTATGTACATAGAGAATTTTAAAAAAAATAGTAAGTAGGTAAGAGCAACATTTAATAGAGTAGAACAAGCTATTTTTCTCAGTAGTAACTACTTCAGCTCAAAGAAATGATTCAGTAAAGTGTATTAATGTTCAAATGCTGTGAAATAAAAACAAAAGAAAATGCATATAAATTACCCCATTATAAAAGATCTGAGTACATATTTATGAAATGGTGTAACAAGAAACTTCACTGAAGGTTGAAAATGATCCTTGAGGTGAATTTAATAAACTTGAGCTTGAATATTAATATCTATTTAGCTTCAAGTTATTTATCTTGATTTATTTAAAACAATGTACAAATGTTAATTTAATACAAGCAATTACTGACAGCAAATTAAGTAATTTCACTACATTTAATAACAAGTTGCCAAGAATAACAAAGCACTTACCAAAGATGATGGCATATATGGCAGCAATATAAGTTTACCTTTCAGAGAATGCACTAGCTGAAAGTGTTATGCTTAAAATTAAAATTTATTTGTCAGGAGGGAGGAGGCATGAAGTAGAAGCACTGGCTATATTTCACAAAGAGGCAAGTCTGCTCTTGAAAAGGCATTAATTACAATTCCTATTACATAAAAGGATTCAACTGCAGCATTTAACACAAAGCAGGAACTTAAGTTTGTAGCCCATGGTAATACCTTATTATCTTCCAAAGAACTATATGGTAATTCGAAGTCAAAAGGCTCTTCGTATATGTTTTCTTCATAATACTCCCACTAAAAAGACATGCATTGGGGTTATTAAAGCAACTATCCATTGCAAACACACACAAAAATCAAAAATATGGTAAACCAGGTTTATTAAAAGAAAATGGTTATTCAGCCTACTTTTTCTTATAGCTCAAATTCATAGTCAAATTTTTCTTACTAATTTTGAAGATTACTCCTATATACATTGCTATAATAAACAATGTTCACCATTTAAGAAGCCACTAAGGAATTCATAAGCTGAGCAAATAACACTAGTCAATGAAAATTTAAACTCGCAAAATAAATAAAACTAATAATACATACAGTGGTACCTCTACTTACGAGCAGCTCAAAACTCGAACAATTATGTAAGTGTATTTTTGTAGGTGCTTTTGTAAGTGTATTTTGGGGGGGTCTGAAATGAATTAACCTAATTTTCATGATTTCTTATGGGAAAAAATTCCTTCGGTATCGGCACTTGAATAGCCGACTGTAACGAATTTTGCTCGTAAGTAGAGGTACCATTGTATTTGGATAATTTCACATGAAGCTGACTCCTTCAGTGCAAGGTGAAGAATTCAATGACAACCAATATGTCATGAGATACGTACTGGAATGTAAAAAACAAAATCCACACTCACATTAACTAAGTTGATCAGGATTATATTGCCCTACAAAACTGATAATTATTAAGGATGGCTTCTTAATTATAAACTCTTACTTAGTTACATGCATTATTAAGAAGTAGAGTGAGCATGCCTTACCCTACATAAAAATCCTTCTCGTAAGATAAACTTTATTTTTAATTAAAAATCTAAATTTTCATTTAATTAATTTAACTATTTAATGAAAATGTAAATCTAATTATGCAAGAGATGAGCTTTTGTAGCTTGGATTTTTTTTTTTTTTTAACCAGCCTTCTTCCACCAAGGAAGGGAGACCCAAAAAAAGAAGAAATGCTTTCACCATCACTCACTATATCACTGTCATACCAGAGGCACACCAACATCACAGCTCAGATGCCTCTCTAAACTGCAATATCCCCACACCACCTTCAGAGTGCAGCCACATCCATTACTCAAGTCTGGCTAGCCAGTTTTCCTGAATCCCTTAATAAATGTTACCTAGTTCAAACTCCAACAGCACATAAGTCATAAAAACTACTTACCTCCACTCACTTCTACCTAAGACTCACACATGCCTGTTGTATGCCAAACTCCTTCACATACTAAACCTCTTTTACCCCCTCCTTCCAACCTATCCTAGGAAGACCCCTACCCCACCTTCCCTCCACTACAGACTGATGCACCCTCCAAGTCATCCTATTTTGCTCCATCCTCTCTAAATGTCCAAGCCACCTCAATAATTTCCTCCTCAACTCTCTGAATAATACTTTTAGAAACTTTGAACTTCCATCTAATCTCAAACTTACAAATTCTCTGCATAATATTCACACCACACATTGCCTTCAGATACAACATCTCCACTGGCCCTAGCCTCCTCACTGTAACATTCACAATCCATGCTTCACACCCATATAAGTGATGGTACAATGATACTTTCATACAGTCCCTTTTTTTGTTTCCATGGATAACATTCTTTATCTCCACAGATGCCTCAATGACCCACCCACTTTTTTCCCCATCATCAATTCTATTGTGTACCTCAGTTTCATAGACCCATCTGCCAACAAGTCCACTTCCAAATACAGTGGTACCCCGACTTACGATATTTTTTCATTCCAGAATGCTGTTCAAGTGCCATTACCAAACGAATTTATCCCCATAAGGAATGATGTAAAATAGACTAGTCCTTTTAGACCCCCAAAATTACACTTACAAAAGCATTTAAAAAAATAAACTTACATAAAAGGGTGAGTTTGGAGACCATCGTATGTCGGGGTACCACTGTATCTGAACTCTCCACACTCTCTCCTTCCAATCTAATATTCAATCTTTCATTACCTAATTTTTAGCTACTTTCATCAACTTTGCTCTTTCCTTTGTTCACTTTTAATTTCCTTCTATTGCCTACCCTCCCAAATTTATCCATGAACCCTTGGAGCTTCTCTTCAGAATCTCCCAAAAACACCATGTCATAGGCAAAAAGCAACTGTGACAATTCCCACTATCAGATTCTTTATCTTTCAATCCCACACCTTTCCCTAACACCCTAGCATTCACTTCTTTCACAATCCCATTTATAAATATATTAGACCACCAAAGTACTTGAAAATATAATTTCAATCTCTCCTACATACCCTAACCTGAGCTTCACTACCCACATAAAAAATCTTAACTGCTTTAAGTAACCTACCACCTATTTCAGACACTTACAACATCTGCCATAATGCTTCCCTATCCATCCTATCATATGCCATTTCTAAATCCATAAATGCAAGGAAAACAGCCTTTCAACACGTCGGCTGTTTCCCATCGAGGCAGGGTGGCCCAAAAGGAAAAACGAAAGTTTCTCCTTTTACATTTAGTAATATATACAGGAGAAGGGGTTACTAGCCCCTTGCTCCTGGCATTTTAGTCGCCTCTTACGACACGCATGGCTTACGGAGGAAGAATTCTGTTCCACTTCCCCATGGAGAACATGGGGAAAACAGCCTTACCTTATCTAAATATTGCTCACTTATATACTCCAATGTAAACACTGGTCTACACATCCCCTACCCTTCCTAAAACATTCTTGCTCATCTGCAATCTTGCTCTCTGTCTTACCCTTAATTCTTTCAATAATAGCTCTACCATACACTTTTTCCCTGGTAAACTTAACTGACTTATTCCCCTATAATTCTTACATTTTATTTTATCCCCTTTTCCTTTATACAAAGGAACTATGCATGCTCTCTGCTCATCTCTATGCATCTTCCCCCTTTCATAGATTTATTGAGCAAATGCACCCACCATACCAAAATTACATCCCACCTGCTTTTACCATTTCTGTCTTAATCTTAACAATCCCAGCTGTCATTCTATCCATTGCTTCATGGACCTCCCCATGCTCACATCTGGCTCTTCCTCAATCCTAAAAGATGTTATACCTCCCTGCCCAGTGCATGAAATCACTGCTTCCTTCTCATCAACATTTAACAGTCAAAATATTCCCTCCATCTTTTCAATAATTTCACCTCCCCATTAAATAATTCCCCTCTTTTGTTTCTAAATGTTAAATCCATTTGTTCTCTAGGCTTTCTCAATTTATTAATTCCATGTCAAAACTTTTTATTTTCAGCAAAATTTGTTGACAAAAACCTCACACCCACTCTCATTTGCTCTCATTTTATACTCCCTCACTACTCTTAACCTCTCTTTTACTCTTCATATACTCCACCCTCCTTATGTCACTTCTGTTTCGTAAAAATACCTCTCATATTCTAGCTTTTTCTCCCTTACCACTCTCTCTACCTCATCGTTCTACCCATCACTCCTCTTCCCTCTTGCACCCACCCTTTTATATCCACAAACATCTGTTACACACTAACACTGCATTCTTAAATCTACCCCATACATTTTAGACATTACCTATACAGCCTCTCCACACTCAACGACAGGGTTCCGTTCCTAAGAGTAGGTCGGTAAGCGAATTGATCATTAAGTGAAGAGCATACTATACTGGTAGTGGGTTTGTGTCAACCCTCTTTAGATATTTTTTTAATGTCACCTTTGCACCATTTATAACATTTTTAGTGTATTGTTAAATGTTTATACAGTAGTGTACTGTATACTGTAATAAACAGAATAGAGGAAATCAGTTCTAATATACATTACTTAGGTTTGCATACTGGTTGGAGAGCTGGTCATAAGTCCAAGTGGTCGGGAAACAAGTACAGTGGACCCCCGAGTTTCGACCACCTCAAAACTCGAACAATTATGTAAGTGTAATATTGTAAGTGCTTTTGTAAGTGTATTTTTGGGTGTCTGAAACGGACTAACCTACTTTACATTATTCCTTATGGGAACAAATTCACTCGGTAATGGCACTTGAATTGCCTTCTGGAATGAATTATGGCCAAAACTCGGGGGTCCACTGTATTCGTTGTAAAGTGAGGAGAGGCTGTACTCTCATTAGCCTATCTTTCTCCCAACAGTTCCTTACATGTTACCCTAACTACCCCCTTTATAAACTTTCACTTCTCTTTTACTCACTAATAACATTCTCCTTATACCCCATCTACCTCTTACTCTGTAGCTACAATGAGCTGATATACCAGTTGATCCTCTAAAAACATGTACATCCAAAAGTCTACCCATCAACTTTTTATCTACTAATACATAATCTAACAAACTAATGTCATTACACCCTATATCTCATATACATATTTATCCACTTTTTCTTAAAATATATATTACCTATTACCAAACCTCTTTCTATACAAAGCTCAATTAAAGGGCTCCTATTATCACTTACCCTGGCACCCAAAATTTACCTACTATGCCTTCAACACTTTCTCCCACTTTAGCATTAAAGTCTCCCACAACAATTACTTTCTCACTTTCAACAATTACTTTCTTTCAACAATTACTTTCTTGGTTTAAAACTCTCTACACTCCTCTCTTCCCCAGATGCATAAACACTTAACATAACAAACAAACAAAAAAAAGTTTATTTCTTAGCAAAGGTTACAATGTGTGCTTACATTTCATAATTTGATTGGTACAAAGAAAGCCACTATCATGCCGAGGCATTTCGGGCAGACTTACCCTAATAATTTTTGCATCCCATCCTTATTTAAATTCACATAATCCTTAAATTTGTACATTACTGTATTCAGCATTACTGCTACTCCTTCCTTAGCTCTAATTCTCTCAGATACACCTGACCTAGTCCCATTAATTTCTCCCCAATGAAACTCTCTTACCAATATAGCTTTGTTTTGCTTAGAGCTAGGACATCCAGCTTCTTTCCATTCATAACACTCACAATCAACTCTTATCATTTGTATTACATCCCTGGTAAGTTTCTATTATCTGTCTTATGACAGATAAATAGAACTTGTTGAATTTTGGCTCTCTTCCAGCTTTCACTTGGAACAAATTGTAAGCATTAAGTACCACCACATCTGAGATGGAAAAATAATTTCATGTAGTACCTGAAACTTTTTTACTGACAACTGACTGTTCCAATAAGTATGATGCATATCTGATTTGTCAACAAAACAGTGTTTATGTAAACAATAACTGAAAGTGGTTCTTCAATAGGTTCTTTATGTCTGTCCACCCTTCCAGCTTGTTTTATTTCATGCCAGTATATGGCTGTCAATATTGTTACATACCTCTTATCATGCTTTGTGGTGGAATTCCACTGCTATTATGAAACTGTAATTATTATAATCAAAACTAAGAACTAAACCCACCAGGGTCATACAGCATGAAATTTTAATAAATTTGGAATGAATAAGGTATCTTTCTGCCAGTTCCATACCATGTTTGCTGGTAGACAAGCTGGTAGTGGAACAAGTCCTTTTTTTTTGTTTACTTGTTACTTAGTGCTAGGTAGGTGTACTAGTACAGTGGACCCCCGGCTAACGAAAAACTTCATTCCAGAAGCCTGCTCAAGTGCCATTACTGAACGAATTTACGTCCTTAAGAAATAATGTCACGTAGGTTAGTCTATTTCAGACCCCCAAAAATACACTTCCAAAAGCACTTACAATATTATACTTACATAATTGTACGATTTCCGGGGTGTTCGTTAGCCGGGGGTCCACTGTACGTCAGTCATTACCTATGTAGCTAACCAAGATGCACTGTGTGGACCTACTTGGCCTTATTTTTTCCAAAGGCGCATAGAGGTTGTAGAAGATCCAGAGAGTTGTGCTGAGGTCAAAAATATTGACAGGTGATGTATTTGAAGGCTGGAAAGATTTTGCATATCAGTACACCATACCCAGTTAGGTTAACAGCTTGTGCATCTTATTGCTAGGATAGTGTCCATTAAGTTTTGTTTGTATGCTGGCAAATTTGTTACCTTGGATATACATACCTTTAATGAGTTCCAAAAGTTTTTCTACTCCCAGTACCCAGCCTCATCTGGTGCTTGCCTGATCAACTAGGCTGTTGCTGCTGATCTTGTAATCAATGGAATCTGTGCCATAACAAGAGACTGACTCATCTGATTGTCTTCAAATTTTCACCACTGGTGAGGTTTCATTAGCACATGTCCCAAGCTGCTATTGGGTGGCATAAGTCCTAATTTATCTATTTTACTGAATAGTGATGATAATTTTTGCTAGGGGCTAGGACATCCAACAGGCTTGTGTGAGCATCTTAGATGGGAGTGGGTGAAGACAAGTGGATTTTATGATCTGCTGTTAGTGTGTGAGCAAGGTAATATTTTTGAAGGGAATTCAGAGAAACCCATTAGTTGCACTCAAATCCTCAAAGTTTTGAGGGCTATCTGAACTGTAATGCCAATGCCATCCTGGCAGGACAGTGAATGAATGACAGTGAAAGCATTTTCTTCTTTGTTAGATTACCCTGCCTTGGGAAGTGGCTGTTAAAAAAATTATTTTTGTTCAGTTACTAAATAATGCTGCTTCTTGATTTATTTGTTCAGTAACTAAAGAATGCTTCTTTTCCTTAAGTTAAAAATATCTTTGATGATGCATCATAAAAGGAGGATGATACCCCATAAGCTTAGTCTGAGTAGGGGCAGATTTGAAATTTTACCGAAATTGATAAAAAACTTGGAATCATTCGAATCAGCTTAATTACTGGAGAATGCCTTTTCTGACTGGTTTTAAACTTTCACCACTGGTGGTGGTTAAAATAAAGCTCATCACCAAGCTGTGTAAATATCAATATGTTAATTTTAAAGCTCATCACCAAGCTGTGTAAGGAACAATATGCTAATTTTATCAAGTAAATCGTTTCCCATGTAATAACTAGAGACTGCCTCTTCTGATTGTCTTCAAAGACTAAATGTTGGTGTCTCTTAATTAGAACTAGTACTTTTGTATTGGGCTGTGGGGATGCCAATTTGCCAACTTCCTCAAATTAATTTATTTTTTAATTAAAATCAAATATTTTTTTCTTACAGGATAGTAGAGAATTTTTAATTGAATGTAAATGAGATAAGATTACTGGCAAAAATCTAAATTACCCTTTTTATGGCATTTTAAAGTTTAACAAGGAGAGCCTTTCCTATTTTTGGAACATTCTCAGCACCATTTTGTTTACTTCCTCACAAATTTTCATTTATTACTTGAGAATCTCTTATTTAATTAGCCTTACATTTTCAAATTTGGTGTAATGCATCTTGGGAAAGATTCATGGGACTATTTGCCTGCACGATTGCCCTATGCTTCAAAACTTTCATCACTCATGAATCCTACTTAGAGGAAGGTTGGTATTGTTAATGGAATATGAATATGCCATTTTGCCACTTTCATTCTCAAAATATTATAGCATCATTTTTCACTGCATTACTGTGCCTTAATGCTGGTAAGGGGCTCTTGATCCAAGGAATTAGACTTATCTTTCAGTAAGCTAGGATCAAATTTGAATGCTTCTTGTTCCACAGGCACTGTATAACCCCTATGGGTTTAGCACAGTACAATAATTACGAACAGTATAAATCTTCAATGGCTGATGTATTGCATGAAATGGATGAAAAGTTTCACTAGTTTAGGCTGTGAAGGTACAAATATTGTTGGATTCTGTTCAATAACCAGAAAATGTATCTTCTGGTCAGTGTTAAACTTAAAGTGCTTATGTGTGTTCCACATAGGAAGCAATTTCTTGATGTTAGTTTGTGTAAGTTATAATGTACCAATTTTATTAATCAAATTAGTTTCTTTGAAATAATTGAAGAATGTCTCTTCTGATCAGAAATAAATCAGTGTGACTTTATTTGGTTATCCTAGGTTAAATCAACATTATGTACTTTTAAATGAATAACACCATAGTTATGTTATGTTATGTACACCAAACTTACAAAAGCTTTCTTACTTTCTTAAAAGCTGGTCAATCTTACTTAGAGAAAAGTTTGGATTGATTTTGGCCTGTGTAAGTCCCAATTTACTTTTTTGGAAGAAATTTGAAAAAATTTAAATACTACTGTTTTTCATGCGATAATTTCTGAATGTCACACCTGATTACCTTCACCCCTTCAATGTTGACAAATTGATGATGCAATTCCCGAGCAGCTTCAAGCTTAATGTGTTTATACATTTTAGGATATTGATCTCTTTTGAAAGGTTTGAATTAGTTTGATATGAGTTTCCATATGATGACTTGTGAAGTGAATGCCTTTTCTGATAACCTTCAAATCTTCAGTACTAATATAACTGTACTACCAACCTATTCCACATTCTGCACTATTGCAATCATGTGCCTGAAGCACAGGGGACTAGGGTTATGCAATATGGGAATATCTTTCTCAGATTGTACAGAGACCAAAATATACCTAATGTATGTTTCTCTTACCCTTGGTGCAGCTATGAAGTATTTAAACAACCTCCGGGAGACCAGAATATAATCACTGAAGGAAGGATCAAGTTTCTACCACTGTGTGCTGAATGACCCACGTGGATTTAGAGCTTCATGAAAAAGCTTTATTTGCCCAGATTTCCAACATGTGTAAATATTGAAATAATGAGGCTGCAGGAAAAAATGAGCAATTCAGGGAAACTATTTTATTTTAGGAAAATTTATAACATGAAAAAGGTGTCAGTTGCAAACATTTTTATTAATTTTGGGTTTAAAAGCGCCTTATCTTTTTTTTACATATAATATGGGTTTCCCCCCTGTCTTCCCTTCCCCCTTTTTTTTTTTTTTTTTTTTTTTTTTTTTTTTTTTTTTTTTTTTTTTTTTTTTTTTTTTTTTTTTTTTTTTTTTTTTTTTTTTTTTTTTTTTTTTTTTTTTTTTTAAA
>WNWK01014545.1:0-30000 GCA_009830355.1 Cherax destructor | reverse complement strand
TTCTACCTTTACACACCCTCCCAAACTCGTCCACTAACCTTTGCAACTTTTCTTTAGACTCCCCCAAAAGCACAGTATCAACTATTATTCAAAGGATATCTCCACAGAATGTTAGTTTGGAAAAAATGAGGGAAAAGGAGTGAGGAAAAAAAAAAGAGAGAAACCAAGGAAGATTTTTGTTTTGATTTTCAGTGGGTTTCATGAGGGTACAGTGTACTCAATAAAGATCCACCTTTGTAAAAACATTTTAAAACCAATATTTCTCCTGCTCAAGAGTGTTTTTCAGCAATGGATTATGTCACTGTCTACCATTAAAAAAAAGTCCTCATGGGATAACATAATCAATGAGATAATAACCAACGAGATGATAAAAATCGATGCTTGCCACACTGATGTTTCTTATTTACCATAAGGAAATAAGCAGCTACAGGCACTTCACCCATTTTCTGGCACCCCTGGTTCAGCACAACTTATGCATCATGATCTCACTCAATTTGAGACCATTTTAGGCCAAATCCATTGTTCCAGTCGACCAAAATCTTAACTATTTCACTAGTATGCCTTCCATTCTATTGACTGAGCACAAGAAACTGCCTATTTGACTATTTTCACTACCCTATAAAGTGCACAGAATTCAGTAATTTGGCCAATTTCACACAAAATTAAAAAATGCCAATTTAAAAATAGAGTCTGTAACAAACAATGAAAACATTTCTGGCACTAAAACGACATTTCTTATGTTCATTAGTCATGTCCCCCAGGTCTCTCCTATATTACACTTGCTTTCCATTTTGAATTCCATTTACATGTAATTTTTTTTTTAACACGTCAGCAGTTTCCCACCAAGACAGGGTGACATTTACTCTATGTATTTCTCAAATAAAATATAACCAGGAGAGACTGTTCATTGTTTACAGCATCCCAATAATTGAACCAGACCTATTAAAAACCCATAAAACTGACTGGGGGTTATAGGAGGGGCCTCACCTGTCTTCTGGAATATTGACAAAAATTTAATATTTCCACAAAATTTGAGCTCAATTTCAAGCTATTTCCAGTCCTGAATCCAATCAAAATCATCTCTATTTTAGTAATATGTCTTCCATTCTATAAAACCACGAAAACCATTTGAAAATACACCACAAAGTCGCTATTTTAAGCCACACACACAGTCTCAGTATTATTTTTCCATTATGCACTGCGTGGAGAAGGTTTTTTTTATATGCTGCACACTTAATGCAAAGAGCCATTCTCTCATATGTAGGTTTACTGGCCCTCTTGCGCTAAATTTGAAGCTGCTAGAATTTATGCGTAATATTACGGTACAACCCTGAGCTCAAAGCCGTGATTTTACAGCACAGACCCTGAAAAGGTTAAACATTAGTATAAATCAAATAGATTTATTAACTATACAAAAAATGTTGCAATACTCCAGCTTCCAAAGTGGTAAAGTTTAGAATTTTACTGGAGCTGTTGAGCTAATCACAGAGATCTGGAAGATGAGGTTTGCCAGAATTACTGTTTCACAGATGACAGTTTCACTGTGGATTAGTGATGCTGCAGAGGATACATCATGAGGACTAAGTTGAAACCACAGCATTTTCAGTTGTAGGCCTACTGCTATGATACATATTCTTCTTTGCTATCTTTTTAAACATTTCTTCCAAGCAAAGCTGTTTCATACATCAAATAAAAATTCATTAGCTCTTGTTCTGTCACAAAGGAATGTCGTTCTAGCCCTTTGATTAATTCATCTGAAAACTCATCTAACTTGTCAGTAGCCATAGCTATTAAGTCCTGGAAGTGGGAAGCACAATGCCTGCACTTTAAAGGAGGGGTTTCGGATATTTGCCGTTTTGAGTGGCATCTGAACCGTCATATGTGTGTGCCTCTGCGAAGACAGTGATTATGTGTGAATGATGGTGAGGGTGTTTTTCTTTTTGGGTAACCATGCCTTGGTGGGAGATGGCCAGTGTTGGAAAATTAAATGAACCCTAGCCATGGCTAGAGATAAATTTTAGCAAAATATGCTAAGAATCACGCAAAATCAAATGATTACCACCAACAACTACACACATAACACTGCTATGAAGATCAAGCTCTTCACAGCATGTCAAGACCAATATTGGAAAATGTAGCAGTAGTGTAGTGTTTGCCTTACAAAATATGGACAAACCAGATGAAGTACAAAAAATAGGCAAGCTACAGAGTGATTCCTAAAGCTAAAATACACGAGGAAACCACAAGGGGGTAAAAATATAGATATGATAGCTGTGGAGAGTGCCAAGTATGTTACAATTTATTAGGTGTTCATCACACATCCATTTATGTATACCTCTAGACCAGCCAAACTGATAGTCAGGCTAGAGCTGTTTATCAGTGACCCCAGCTGCTCTTAATTCAACAAAATCACAGTTACTATTCTTGAAACAAATGCTTCTCAAACTTTCTGATGTGGCAGACCAGCAATTTGTTTTTCAGTGTGCCAGGGACCAGTGTAGGGTTGCCAAATTGGGTATATCGTGACTCAGGAAATCGTAATAACATGATTGCAAACAAATCACAGAACAAGTGGGGCTCAAACTTGCTCACTTATAACAGAAGTGTTTTAGGACTCACCTACTATGGGTTCCAGCCCCACCTGTTCTGTGATTAAAATGAAAAGAATGGGGAAATCATATATCATTTTTTTAAAAAGTCAGCCGTCTCCCACCAAGGCAGGGTGACCTGAAGAAGAAAAAAATGTATTTTCTTCTTTCTACATTTAGTAATTTATAAAAAAGGGTTTACTAGCTCATTGCTCCCAGAATTTTAGTCGCCTCTTATGACACGCATGGCTTTTGGAGGAAGGATTCTTCTCCATTTTCCCATGGAGATATATCAAAAATATTAAAACAATTAATTATATTCACTTAAAAAATTTACAAAAACAAATGTTAATACTACTTATTCAATGACCATTTTTTAAAATGCCTAACTTTTACTATTGAAAAAGTCGAGCCTGCTTCTCGTTCACTGAAGCTGCAATGGACCAGTGACACTGTGGACCAGTAGTAGTCCACTGACAACTCTGAGAAGCATTACATTAAACTAGCAAAATAACCCAGGTAAACAGAGGAAGTGATATTTTCAAAATTAAAGTGCCAAATTGCTGTTGGTTACAAGAAGTTGCATTCTGGTCATATATTTTTTGCTGGTAGGTGGAAAGAACCTAGGTAGTAGGTTGGTAGACAGCAACCGCCCAGGGAGGTACTACCGTCCTGCCAAGTGAGTGTAAAACGAAAGCCTGTAATTGTTTTACATGATGGTAGGATTGCTGGTGTCTTTTTTCTGTCTCATAAACATGCAAGATTTCAGGTACATCTTGCTACTTCTACTTACACTTAGGTCACACTACACATTCATGTACAAGCATATATATACACACCCCTCTGGGTTTTCTTCTATTTTCTTTCTAGTTCTTATTCTTATTTCCTCTTATCTCCATGGGGAAGTGGAACAGAATTCTTCCTCCATAAGCCATGCGTGTCGTAAGAGGCGCCTAAAATGCCTGGAGCAAGGGGCTAGTAACCCCTTCTCCTGAATAAATTACTAAATGTAAAAGGAGAAACTTTCGTTTTTCCTTTTGGGCCACCCTGCCTCGGTGGGAAACGGCTGACGTGTTGAAAGAAAGAAAGGTGGAAAGAACTACAGCCTATCTCTACACAAAGTATCTAGAGTAAAGCTAACAGGTGATGGAGAAGTGAAAAATTCCTTATAAATAGCTGAGGGAAGAACTGTGTGTATAAAGAAAATAACATGAAAAATGATCTTTATAGATAATGGATCTAAATTCTGGACAGCACACTTTACAAGCTTGATAGTTACATTACAGGTTGTAGATACCTTACAAGCTTGATAGTTACCTTACAAGCTTGATAGTTACCTTACAGGTGTGTAGTTACTAGAGGTGTAGTTACCTTACAGATTTGATAGTTACCTGACAGGTGTATAGTCACTAAACAGGCTTGAGTTATATTATTGCCTTCAATTTTTTTTTTTAAGAATGTTAAACAGTTATTGCTTGGATAATATTTTATGGTAAGTCTTCTTTTATCAATGCTACATACAGTAAAGAGTATGTTTTGGCTTCAATACACTCTTTCTTTCTTTCAACACGTCGGCCGTTTCCCACTGAAGCGGGGTGGCCCAAAAGGAAAAACGAAAGTTTCTCCTTTTACATTTAGTAATATACATGTATACAGGAGAAGGGTTACTAGCCCCTTGCTCCCGGCATTTTAGTCGCCTCTTTATGACACGCATGGCTTACGGAGGAAGAATTCTGTTCCACTTCCCCATGGAGATAAGAGGAAATAAGAACAAGAACTAGTAAGAAAATACTAGAAGAAAACCCAGAGGGGTGTGTGTATATATATGCTTGTACATGAATGTGTAGTGTGACCTAAGTGTAAGTAGAAGTAACAAGACATACCTGAAATCTTGCATGTTTATGAGACAGAAAAAAGACACCAGCAATCCTACCATCATGTAAAACAATTACATATTAATTACTTATACATCTTACAGCTAAATTATAACTGAAAAAAAATTAAACATACTTGCTACCCCACACTCAAATTATGAATAACTGTATTACCATAAAACTCTAAAGCATCAGGAAAGGAATGAGACTGAAATATTTAGAATTAATTAAATACTGAACTAGTCTTTCTGTGCAATACCGCTACTTATGATAAATATATATTCCCTTACATATACACATTCCTATACATGAGCAATTAAGCTTTATACACTTTTATCTTGTAAAGCAATCCTACTTCATTAAAACAATACCATCACACATGTATATACAACTTTTTACTCAAATTATAGAAACAAGAATAAGCAAGAACCAAGAAGATACAAGCAAGAACAGAAACAGCACAGTTACAGAAATAAGTGAATTGTGAATGTTAATAAATTCATACTCCACAATATTCAAAAGACAAGTGTTGAATACAACAAGCTATACAATCAATCCATCTTCAACACTATACAGTAGTACAACCAAAAGATACTCTGCAACTGACAATTCATGCAGTCCCCAAAATACACTACTTACAAAGGTACAGGACACTAAGCAATCACATACAGTATAAAGTAAAAGGCCTATCATAATAATCTAGTACCTCCTTAGATTTGAGAGTCACATAACAGAGGGATTCATAAACAGCCTCTTCAGAGGTAGGTCGTCTTCGTGGTAGAAGACCCAAGGGTGTATGCTCGGACACAAAGTGTAGCCTGTCATTCCCATTTGTAGCCATGGTAGGTAGGCTGGGGGTCTCCACATTGTGGCTGGTTAATAAGGATTTGAATCAGGACAACTTACATTTGAAACCATTGACCCCATAGAGCCAAGCAGTTAATTGGAAGTAGCACAACCACAGAATAAACACAAAACAAATTACTAATAAACTACAGCATCCACCATCCAAAAATAAGACCTCTAAATATCCACAAAAAAAACTCTCAGGTGATGTATATACTGAACTGTGTAATGTATGAAGGATACTCACAAACATATTCTAAGGTTATACTGATGAAAAGTAACAAATAGCAAAAATTTGCAATTCTGCTTTTAAATCCATTCACAAAAAGGCAAAAGATTTTCCTAAGCTAGAGATAAAAGAAGAGTTTAAAGAAAATAAAAAAAATTGTTGAAATTTTTATAAACCATAGTTTTTACACTCTTTATACAAAAAATTAATACACAATTTAACTACTGCTCACACGCAACAGTAGGAAGACAAATAAATATCCAAGTAAAGTTTTATTAAAAAAACAGTAAGGTAGAGTTATCACTAAATATATATTATAGTCATAAAATACTTTGGTGATTAAATTTAAGTTGATGAGAACAGAGATAAATGTGGTTATCATAAAGTGTGCCAGTACATATATATATATATACAGTAGACCCCCGGTTTTTGTAATTAATCTGTTCCAGAAGGTTGCTCGAAATCCGAAAAGCTCGAAAAACAAAGAAATATTTCCCATAAGAAATAATGTAAATCCAATTAATCTGTTCCTGACACCCAAAAATATTCACAAAAAAACAATAAATAAATATAAACAATACATACCTTCATTGAAGACTCTTGTTTGCGTATTGAAAAAGGCGAGGAGGGGAGAGGGAGGAGAGTTTATTGTTTGAAAGGGGAATCCCCCCCCCCATAAAGACTTCAGGTATCAAGTCCCTATCCAGGGTCACTTCCCTTCTTTGTCTTTACTGGCACTGGACCCCTGTCGCACTAAAAATCTGTCCAGAGAGTTTCTGGCGTCTCTTAAGATTTACCTAAAATGGGACAAGACATTGTCATTGAGCATGTTGCAGACACGGCTTGTAACAGTTTTGTTAGGGAGATAATTCTTTAATACTTGACGTGCTGTTGGAGTGTGAGCAAAGTAACATTTATGAAGGCATTCAGGGAAACTGGCAGGCCAGACTTGAGTCCTGGAGATGGGAAGTACAGTGTCTGCACTCTGAAGGAAGGGTGTTAATGTTGCAGTTTTATAACTGTAGTGTAAAGCACCCCTCTGGCAAGACAGTGATGGAGTGGATGATGACGAAAGTTTTTCTTTTTCGGGCCACCCTGCCGTGGTGGGAATCGGCCGATGTGTTAATAAAAAAAAAAAAAAAAAATTCTCCGTAAAACTTTGCAACTCACTCTACTTTGCACACATGTCCATAATCACTGAAGAAGGCACATTCTCCCCCCCTCTCTTCCTCCTACTCTGAAGCAATATTCTCAGCTGCGGTCTGTTGCTGTTCCAGCTGAAGGTGTTACAGCTCTTCAGTGGTTAGCTCTTCCCTGTGGTCCTCCACCAACTCTTCTACATCCTCGCCACTCACATCCAACCCCATGGACTTCCCCAAAGACACAGTACATTCCACAATAGGCGTAGGGTCCTCAGGGTCAGCCTCAAACCCTTCAAAATCCTTCTCTTGGACACATTCTGGCCACAATTTCTCACCTTCTTTACCAAAAGGCTGGCACTCTGAACTTTCTTTGGCCCCATGGTGGCTTATTTCAGTCACAATCAATAAACAAGCACAAAAAACAATGAATGAATGCAAAGAGTATTGCTAACTCAATGAAAGACAGACAGAGACTGAGTGTTGTACGCGCGAGAAGCAGCGTCCCAGGCGGGCCGGATGAGTCTCATACACACGATTTCTGAGCGGATGCTCGAAATCCGGGGGAAAATTTTGACGAAAAAAGTGCTCAAAATCCGAAATGCTCAATTTCCGCACCGCTCGAAAACCGGGGGTCCACTGTACCATGTACTGATAGAGAGAAAGTTGTCATGTGTTATGTCCTCCCTGGCAAGTTAGGCAAAGAAGTAAACAAGGTACATGTATATAAATAAATAAGATCAACATAAACATGCAAGAGATATTTGCCTATGGCATGGTGTTGTGCCCCTCTCACTTAGTAAACTGTTGATGTTTGTGAGTAGGTGCTAGCCTCTACTGTGTGTAGTGCAATTACTAGTTAAACTTCCAGTTAAATAATTAGAGCTATGCTCAACAATGGCCCTCAATGAATTGGAAGTAAATGGCATTATACCAACAATAGTGAAAAAAAAGACACACTGACAAACAAGCATTTACTGAGATAATGTTTCAACCTGTTAAGATTTGAGTTAATAAGAGCTTTAATGGACTGACACTTTGCCCCAGTAAATGCTTCTCCTGCAAAGGTCTTCTTCAGGAAAGTCCTTGACCCAAGGTGACTTTGCACATTTCAATTCAAGCATATATTGAGTGTGCAAAAATGTGTGCAAGCACATGTGCAGGTGTGCATGGTGCATGTGAGTCCAAGAGTGAGTGTGAATGATCTATGTGAAGTATGTACAGTGTTTTTACCAAGTATACCACAGAAAGAGGACTCAATAAAAAAATACCAACAAACATTTTCCATACTGCAAGAACTTTCAATTCTGATAAATATTTGTATTGAGAATCCGATTCACTAAAAGAATATTAAAAAAATCCTATACAGTATATTCATTTAAGTATACTTTTTCTACACAAGATTTAATACAAGCAACACCAAAGCACAGGCTGATACAGCTATTTGGTAATGAATTTAGTCCTGGATAGGCCTATAAATTTAAGAAAGTGGAGATGGATGCAGTGCCAACTTCATTAACCAAGGCTAAAAATCTCTAACTGTATTTCTGGAAGAATAAAAATGGCAGTTGACTACTCAAGGGAAATGGACAATTACATTCACTTCAAATACAATATTTTAAGTTACAAGATTCAAGGACTAAATAATTTTTGATAAAGGTGTCTTATATGATTTAATGTACATGTATATATGTGTGTGTGTCCATTTCTCTACCTGGCATCACAGAATGAAGGTTAGAGGGTTTTTTCAGGAGAAGAGGGTAATGGAGAAAGGGAAAGAAGGAAAAAATATTAAGACATGGAGGAAGGGATATTTTAAGTTCTCTCTCTCAGGTAGAGAGTGATTATTTAAGGATGGTTTTAATATCCAAATTCATTTGTATCAAAAATATTATAGTGTATTCTACAGTGCTATGAAAAGAGAGTAGTAAACTAAATTCTGCACCTAGAATCTTGGTTGACAAAACTACACCAGAGCACCATACCATGGTTGCCGCAAAGTATATGCAACATATCACATCACTATTTAGAGAAGACTAGTTAGTAGTTGAGAAGTCTACCATAGAATTAGTTCCTAGTATGTCAATATGAAGAATTACTATACCATTAATATGGCTCACACTGAAAAAGATGAATGCAAATCACTTAATACTCACTTGACCATATCCGTGGAAAGAGTTTCATATATCTTATTATCATAGTTGTCTTGCCCTCTCTCCTGAGGAAACCCTCTGAAAATAATTATGGCATTTATATTTGTACAATGTAAAAGGAAATATTCTAACAATTCTAATACAAGAATGCATGTAACTTTTTAATCTTAAAATCTTTACTGTAATTGATATGCAGCAATTTGTTGCCTCAAAGGTATATCAGAAAAAAAAAAAAATTCATGAACCCAACATGACACATTAGACTATTAATAAAGAAAGCCCCAATTGTAGTTAAGTTTAAAAAAAAAAGTACATCTTAGGGATTAGTTCTTTTTTAACCCATTCAGGGTCCATCCCATAGATCTACGGCTTTGAAGCCAGGGTCCAAGCCGTAGATCTACGCAATGAGCTCAGCTCACTCAGATAACCTGTGAGTGGTAAATTTGGGCCTAGATATGAGAGAATACATCTATGTGGTAAGTGTGCACCACATAAAACAAATCCTGCAGCACACAGTGCATAATGAGGGGAAAAAAACTGCGACCATAATTTTGGATTAAAACAGCGACTTTGCGGTGATTTATCTTTTTTACAGTTGTATTTGCGATTTCTTGATCTCATTTGATAGCATGGAAGATATATTACAAAAATAGAGATGATTTTGATTTATTTTAGTACTGAAACTGGTTTGAAACTGAGCTCAAAGTAGCGGAAATGTTCAATTTTTGCCGATGATCATGAGTAAACAAATGACGTCACGTGTCTAATATGCGTCTAATATACGTTCACGAATATTAGACAATTATTATACAATTATTACAACATTGCATAACAGTAAATCTTCTATTTTTTGGTGAAAATAAAAATTCATTATGTGAATAAAAAATCAAAACAGAATTAATTTGTAAAGCCTGAAAATGTAACTAATGAGCAGAGGAAATGTTAGTTTAGTGCCAGGAGTGTCTGCATTGTTTATTATGGACAATATTTTGAAATTGGAATATTTTGAACTTTGTGTTAAATTGGATAAATTACCATTTTCTGATCACTTTATTTTTTAGCTGAAACAGTTGACTGGGCAATTTCTTGAGCTCAATTGATAAAATAGAAGTAATACCAGCAAAATAGCTAAGAATTTGGTCAAATGGAATAATGTAATTGGCCTAAAATGGGAGTCAAAGTAGGCAAAATCGCTAATGTGTAAATATCGCTGACGCGTCAAAATTCGTGAGAGCGTAATTTCGTCAATTTTCCATCAGATTTCGTACTTTTTTGTTTTATTACATTCAGAAAAAGATTCTCTACTCAGAGATTTTGCCTCTGGACCCTGAAAGGGTTAATAAGATCAAAAATTATGTAGCAAAAATGTAAAAAAAAAAAATGAGATGTACGTATAGTTAATACTTACAGAACTCTTTTTTATCGTTTGGATTACTATCAAGGTCTTCAGTTTCTACTAAGAATACAAGTAAATTAAGTGAAGTAGGACAGTCACAATTGTCATAAAGAATTGCTTAAAATTATTTCTAAGAAAAATGTTAATGGACAGCATTCATCCTTAACCCTTTCGGGTTTGGTGCCGTACTAGTACGTTTTACTAGCAGGGGTTGGTGCCGTACTAGTACGCGTAAATTCTAGCGGCTTCAAATTAAGCGGGGAAACAGCTGGTAGGCCTAGGGATGAGAGAATGGGTCTGCGCGGTCAGTGTGCGCAGTGGGAAAAAAATCGAGCACCCAATGGTGCATTGTGGGAACACCATTTCAGTACACCTTGTCCAGCATGCCTCGCAGCAAGAAACACCTTACTCCTTGGCGAATTGGGACACTTTTATTCCCCAGTGACAGTTCTAACAGTGATGGGGGTGTCAGTGAAGGTGACTTTCAAGGTTTTGAGGCGGTTGTGACCAAAACTAGTGACCATAATACCGGTATAAGTGAGGAAAACCCAGACGACCCACAGCCGTCCACCTCTGGTGCTGTGGCGTCTTGTTCACGTCCAGTTGTACCAGAACGAAGGCGGAAACTCCTATTTACTCATATCCCGGACTCAGATGTGAGCAATAGTGATGATAGTGATAGTGAATATGAACTCCAAGCCCTTCGAAATAGTTCTAGTAGTGCAAGTGAAGGGGAATATTCACCAGTGAAGCGTCAGTATATACGACGGTATATGCGCTCAGGTAGTGTGCCATATGCTCTTCCAAGGGTTAGGAGTACATCTCGGAGTACATCCCGTGGGCGTACAACAGGAAGTGATAGTGAAAATGAAGATGATAGTGTTGCAATTGGGATGAGAAATGTGCATGCAACTGGTAGTGGTAGTGGTGGTGGTGCCAGGCGCAAGGCACCTGCAGTGGACCATGCTGGCACCGACGCCACTGAGTCAGCTCAGCTACAACAAAGGCAACCCTCACCCACCCACCAACCCCCCCAACCACCTGTAAATATCCAGTACCCACCAGCAGACCGCACCTGGGATTGGCAGGAAGCTGCGAATTTTATTCCCAATCCCCATCAGTTTGATGAAAGTCACAGTGGAATATGCCCATCTTGTCCACTTAGGAACAATGCCACTGAACTGGAATGTTTCGAGTTATTCTTTGACAAACCCCTGATGGACATTATTATCAGGGAAAGCAACAGATACTTCGATTACACAATGGCAAACACGATTCTTTCACCAAAATCACGTCTACACCAGTGGAAGGAGACAACTGTGGCAAAGATGTATCTTTTCTTTGCCACAATAATGCTTATGCCACATGTGTATAAGCACCGTATCAAATCATACTGGTTAACAGACCGATTGATTGCAACACCAGCTTTCAGTGATGATATACCAGTGAATCGATTTGTGCTACTGTTACGCATGTTACATTTTTCAGACAAAACCAGGCCTGACAGAACAGACAGGTTATATAAGATTAGGAATGTGTTTCTGTATCTGAAAGAGAAATTCAATATGTATTTTTATCCCTTCAGGAAGCTTGTTATTGATGAGTCTTTGATTCTGTTCAAAGGTAGACTGTCATTCAAGCAGTTTATACCAAGCAAAAGGAAACGCTTTGGTATAAAGTTGTTTGTGCTTTGTGATTGCTACAGTGGTCTTGTATTGGATATTATTGTGTACACTGGAACTAATACATTGAAAGATACCAGGAAGTTACTGGGTATCTCTGGTGATGTGGTTAGAACAATGATGGAACCATATCTTGACAAGGGGCATATATTATATATACAGTGGAACCCCGGCTTACGATGTTATCAGCTTACGTTATTTTCGGTAACCGATATTTATAACGTAAGAAATTTGTTTGTGGCTTACGATGTTTGCTTTGTTTACCGACATTCGTACCGGACCTGTCCGCTTGGCGCCCAGCTGAGCGCGCACTCCAGGGAGCGTCAGTGCTATTGTTTACAAGCGAGAGCGACCACCCACCCACACCCACGCATTCATACCAGTATATTGTCATTATTCCACTGCTGTTTTTAGTGCTTGCAACTGCTAAATAAGCTACCATGGGTCCAAGGAAAGATCCTAGTGCTAAGCCTGTGGCAAAGAGGAACAGAAATATATGTACGATAGAAGTGAAGAAGGAGATAATAGAAAAATATGAAAGTGGAGTGCGTATCAGTGAGCTAGCCAGGCTGTATGGTAAACCCTATTCTACCATCGCTACCATTGTGGATAAGAAATATTCAAGTAAAATCAAGGAAGCTGTTGTTGCAAAAGGTGCAACTGGAACAAGAGAGCAGAGGTCAGGACAATGGTTCAGAGGAGGAGGTGGAGGTGGAACAAAAATGGAAGAATGTGCCTTCTTCAAGGATTAAGGACATTTGTGGAATGTGGAGCAAGGTGCAAGCATTTATGGATGAATATCACCCTAACCATGCTGTTGCAGGCCGTGCTGGCAACCTGTACAATGACACAGTGGTGTGTCATTTCAGGGATGTGTTAAAGAATTGCCAGACACAGAGCTCCCTGGACAAATTTGTTGTTAGAAAGAGGTCTAGTGACTCTCAAGCTGGTCCTAGTGGCATTCAAAGAAAAAGGGAAGTAACCCCAGAAAAGAACTTACCACCTGCAGTGTTAATGGAAGGGATTCCCTTCCAAACACTAGCATACTACTCCACCTTCTCCCTCCTCCCGTCCTCCACACATCAACAACTCTTCAATAAATGTAAGTGACATGTTATTGTACAATATTTGCATGTATTTATGTATTCTTTATTCAATTCTGTATTATTTAATGTCCAAAAGTTCTAAAAAATATTTTATTTAACTACTTTTGGAAGTCTTGGACGGATTAAATTTATTTCCATTATTTCTTATGGGGAAAATTGATTCGTTTTACGATTGTTTCGCCTTAAAATATGCCCTCTCTGACGGATTAAAATCGTAAACCGAGGTACCACTGTACTGATAACTGGTACACAAGCCCCACCCTCAGTGATTTTTTGCGAGTGAACATGACAGATGTGTGTGGAACAGTTCGTGCAAATCGTAAGCATATGCCTAGGTTCGATGCAGGCACTCGTAGTGGTGAGGTGCAGGTGTTTGCTGCCAATGATATCATGGCATTTCAGTGGCATGACAAACGAGATGTCACACTGTTGTCATCAGTTCACCCTAATAAAATGGCAGACAGTGGCAGGGTGAATAGAGAGACCAATGAACCCATTCTAAAACCTGCAGCTGTGATGGACTACACCCTCAATATACGTTCAGTGGACAAATGTGACATGCAAATTGGGTTTGCTGATTGTGTTCGAAAGCGTTATAAGTGGTACATAAAACTCTTTTTTCACATTCTGGACATTTCCATGCTCAATGCTTATAATGTTTATAAGTTGAAGACCACAAACAAACCACCATATGGCGAATTTTGTTTGTCTGTCATCAGACAAATAATCACCAAGTACCAAGGACCACCACCTGCAATAGAAAACCGCCCACGAAATTACCAACAACTACCCTCTCGTCTGAGGCATGGTGAACACTTCCTAATGAAACTGCCTGCTACTGCTTGCAAGAAAAAGGCTCAGAAGAGGTGTTATGTCTGTGCACATACAAAAAGACGCCCACAGCAACGCAAAGACACTCGTTATATGTGTGAAGAATGTGAAACACCACAGTGCATGTCACCATGTTTCAAAGACTTCCACAGGCTGCAGAACTTCTAGGAACATGTGCAGTGACTCTATATGTGTATATATATGATTGAACAATAGTTATAAACATTATTTTACATTGTACTTTGTTGTAAATATGTTTTGTAAAGAAAATAGTGATAACAAACTTTATGCCATTATTGTGTAAGAATTAGCGAGTGAATATTTGAAAAACAGCACTTATACTGGTCTCACAGGCCATAAAAGTTATTTGAAAAAAAAAAAATTAAAATCGATAAGAAAACTCGAAAAAACTAAATAACAGTTTACGGGCCGACCGGCAGTCAGCGATGTTACCATAAGCGGTTTAATTTCTGTCAACTTGAAGCCTCCATATCTCCGTAAGTATTGATCGCAAAAATTTTTTGTTTAGCCATTTAGATTTAGAAAAAAAAAAAAACTATAATTTCATAAGATAAAATAATGTTTTTTTTTTCCGAATGTTTTTCGACCCTGGGAACAGGTTTCCGAGAAGGCCTGTCGACCCCCAAAGGGTTAAATGTCTGTCATGATTATACTAGGGATTAAAAAAAATAAGTCACAATACCATGGCTGGAATAATTCACAACTAACCCACAATCTGAAGAGAAAACTTGACATGTTTAGGTCTTTCCTGAACCATTTGATTCCTGGCCCATGATAAAGTCACAACTGTGACTTGCAATGGTACAGTGATGACAGTGTTGATGAGGAGGAAGACAATGGAAATGTGTGGTTCTCAGTGTTAAGCGGAAACTTTAACTAATAAAGGAAGTCGAGTCCTCTCAGCCATCTGTCCTCTTAGTCTTCTATATTATTTTCATTAGTAGAACTTCACAGCTCCTCTGACACCGAATAAAGCTTATTCTTAGTCACCACCATCGATCACAGCAGTGTACACCTCATCTCCACCACAAAAAGGTGAACAAAGTTACTGTAAATTCCATACAGTACTATTACTATACAGTACAGAATTGTACTGTAGTAAAACAGATTACAATACCTGCATTCTTAAGTGTCTAGCTGTCTTTTGAACCAGTAGATCAAGTCCGCTAGTTCAGAAGACAATCGAACGATTGTGAAATATTAATTTCATGATATGGATGTTTCGGACAACTGGCAATACCATACACCCCATCTCTACTATTAGTCCATTAATTAGAGGGGTTCACTGTATATATATACAGTAGTCTCTCAAATAACAAGTGATTATATTCCTGAAAAATCAGGAGTTTTACATAAAATTGAGTTATACAAACCTAAGAATATATGGGAAAAATAGGAGTATTGAAAAGTCAATCCTGGGATGTGTGATACATAGGATTCTACTAGACATCTTAAATTTTCAGTCAAAAAGAATAATAAAAACATGAAAATAACAAGTCTGAAGTTACAGTGAAACCTCTCATTAATGGACTAATAGGGAGGTTAATACTGATTGTCCACAACTCCCAAATTATGAAAATAAAATTTCATGACACTGGACACTTAAAATACGGGTATTGTAACCATTAGTACTACAGTACAGTAATTTTATACAACTCTATGCAATTCACAGCAATTTTACTTACCTTTTTGTTGTGTAGAGATGAGGTGTAAATTGCTGTAATAGATAGTGGTGACTCAGAACCACTTTTATTCTGAGTCAAAGGAGCAGTAAAGATCTACATGTACCAGTGAAAATAATGTAGATGGCTGAGAAGACGTAGATGGCTGAGATGTTGAAAGATAAACAGGTTAAAAGAATGTATCCAGCTTCAACTATTTACCACCACATTGACACTGGTTCATTATGAAACATTCTCTAAGAATTTGTAAGTGCAGATAATGAGCCTTCACGTCACTTTATAATAATAATAATATTAATAACATCATTATTTCTACAAATACATGTATGTACATGGTATACAGGCCTGGCTGACATTAATGACATACTACTACTATAGTAGGGCCCCGCTTTACAGAGTTTCACTTTACGGCGTTCCGCTAATGCAGATATTTCAAATTACGACAAAAACTCACTTTACGGCTCCCCCACCTGATTTTCTAATACAGTCACCGCGCCCCACCCGGTTTGTTTACATTCTCTGTGAGCACCGCATGTCTCCATTATGTCTGGAAACTTTCCAAAATTTCAAGTGTTTTAAAGTTATTTCATGTTTTATATATACACTCTGATAATTATATACTTATGTGTACCTGTACCTAAATAAACTTATACACTGTGCTGGCATGCAGGTACACATTGAAATCACTAAGAGTGTTTTATTATTCTTGAGGACGCCATATTAATAATGATGATAATAATAATACACAATAATAATCACTCTGAGGCGCATTAAATGTCGTATATTACGTTAATACATGTATAAACATTTTCATTAATCCATCTATGATATTTTTTTAAAATTATATAATAAACAAGCTACATAACATATAAACATGATAAATACACCCAACAGTAGAATAAATTAACATAAATACGAGATGTTAGGTGTAGATGAACATTATCAACCAAAACCAGACGCCGTCTGTTTGCTTACATCCTCCGCAACTCTCCTCTCTCATTTACTCGTTCTCTCTCTCTCTCTCTCTCTCCCCCGTTTATTTGTTTTTATATCGCTTACTCACCTCTCACCCTACATTAAGACTACAAATACAGTGGACCTCGGTTAACGATATTTTTTCGTTCAAGAATGCTGTTCAAGTGCCCATAAGGAATAATGTAAATTAGATTAGTCCTTTTAGACCCCCAAAACTAAACTTACTAAAGCACTTAAAACAATAAACTTACATAAAAGGGCGAGTTTGGAGACCATCGTTAACCAGGGGTCCACTGTATTTTAAGGTAAGCAATGAGTGTACTGTGTGTGTATTTTACTTTTTATTGTTTTTAATGCCTAGTTCTATTGATAACTTAATACAGTGGTACCCCGACTTACGATGGTCCCCAAACACACCCTTTTATGTAAGTTGATTTTTTTAAATGCTTTTGTAAGTGTAATTTTGGGGGTCTAAAAGGACTAGTCTATTTTACATAATTTCTTATGGAGATAAATTCGTTTGGTAATGGCACTTGAACAGCATTCTGGAATGAAAAAATATCGTAAGTCGGGGTACCACTGTATATGTTAGTGTAAACTTGTTATCTAGCATTTACAGTGGACCCCCGGTTATCGGCCATAATTCGGTCCAGAATGCTGTTCGAGTGCCATTACCGAACAAATTTGTTCCCATAAGGAATAATGTAAATTAGTCCGTTTAGACCCAAAAAATATAGTACTTACAAAAGCACTTGCAAAAATACACTTACATAATTGTTCGAGTTGGGAGCAGTACGAAATCCGGGGGTCCACTGTAGTATATGCATTTATAAGTGAAAAAAAGATCTTTCCACTTTATGGCAATTTCCGCTTTATGGCAGTAGCCTGGAACCTAACCTGCCATATAAGTGAAGCCCTACTGTATATAGAAAGCCACTTGTTATGCAGAGAATTTTGGGCAAATTAGGTCAGTTTTGTCTCAGGATGAGACCCACACCAGTCGACTAACACCCAGGTAACCATTTTACTGATGGGTGAACATAGACAACCGGTGTAAGGAAACATGCCCAATGTTTCTACCCTTGCCAGGAATTGAACCTGGACCCTCGGCGTGTGAAGCGAGAGCTTTTTGCCTCCAGGCAAGTCAGTGTACTTGGTGAGAACATTAACTGTGCCTCATACAACTGACAACTTTGGTGACTTCCCAAATCTCTTCATTATTGTCATCATCACCACCACTATCCTGATCTATATCAAGAGACTGCTCAGCAATTTCTTCATCATTCAACATTTGCCTGTACCAGACAAATAGAGTTAGCAGACTTGGCTGGATACTTCAGAAGACAACTGGACACTATCGCTAAGGATAAAATACGGAATTACAGATTATTGTCCATTTTGTCCAATAATTAGAGCGTCTGACCAATTTTTTGTCCAAAATTGAAGAAATCTTTTATTGAGAGGTTTCACTGTATTACCTGGAGTATACCTGGAGAGGGTTTTGGGGATCAACATCCCCCTGGTCCAGCCTGTGACCACAAATTTTGTATCAAATTTTATGTCTACTGTAATCTTTGTTTAACTCAAGAGAAATAAAATATTTAATTTCAATTTTAATTTTTTGTAGATTGCTTATTTTAGGAAATGAACAATTTGGGTAGGGTTGCAAAACAGTTTCACAATAAAAAGCTGCAACAGTTACGATGCTATAACATTTTCCAACTCTTGGGACAAATACCTTGCAAAAAAAAAAAATTATTATGAGCAATCTTTAACAAGATAATAATGGCCAGCTCTATTGGCTTATAAATTATTTAACCCTTTCAGGGTCGAGACCCCGATCATAACGCCACCAAAATTATGAAATGTGATGGAAAACTAACGGAATTATGCTCTCGCAAAGTTAGTAGTATCGATGCTATTTACACATCGGCGATTTCGCCGACTTTGAGCCCTATTTTCGGCAAATTCCAATGTTTCAGTCTACTAAAATTATAGCTATTTCGCTAGAATTACATTTGTTCTATCAATTGAGTATAAGAAACCACCAATTTACCGATTTCAACTACCCAATAAGGTGGTAAGAAAATGGCAATTTGGCCAATTTCATACAGATTTCAAAAGATGCCAATTTCAAAATAAGGTCCAGAATAAACAAGACAGACATTCCTGGCACTCAAATAATATTTTATCTGTCCATTAGTCAAGTCTCCAGGCCCCTCTTACATTACTTTTTCTTTCCATTTTGAATTTTTATTCTCACAATAAATTGAAGATTTATTGTTATGTATACTACTGCATCATTGTAAAAATGGTATAAATAATATCAGCACACTTGTGCAAGAATATTAGAGTCACAAGTTGATGTGTATTGTATGTGTGGCGTGATTTGTTTACTCTTGAACATCGGCAAAAATCGAACATTTTCGTTACTTTGCGCTCAATTTCTAGGTACTTCTCATCGAGAAACCTATCAAAATTATATCTATTTCTCTAATATATCTTCCATTCTATCAAATGATACCAAGAAAACGAGAATATAACCATAAATACCATACGAAAATAGACTGCAAAGTCGCTGTTTTAAACCAAAAACATGGTCAGTTTTTTTTCCTCATTATGCACTGTGTGGTGCAGGATTTTTTTTATACTGCGCACACTGACTGCACAGACACATTCTCTCACATCTAGGCCTACCAGCCTGTTTCTGCTTGATTTGAGGGCGCTAGAATTTAGGCGTACTAGTACGTCAAACGCCCTGGCATGTAAGCCGTACTAGTACGTCAAAAACCCTCAAAGGGTTAATATCCTCTACAAATTATGGGTCAGATGTGAATTCTATCACTGAAAGAAAATTGCATCAAGTAAAAAAAATAAGAAATGAATTCAATACTCACTCAACTTGTAAATGCTGAGCCTTTGGAGTTTTACTAAGCTTGGATAATGTTGCAAGAACCTGAGAGTACATATACAAAGAATATTAGTTGAAGAATGGCACCACAAAACATCAAACTTTTATCACAAAAATAAAAAATTATCAAAAATACCAATTCATATTATTTTACAGTACTATCTGTTGTATGTGATACACTATGTACAGCTCTGCAAAGATAACTTGTGTGGAAAAAGACAGTTAAGTAGGAACAAGTTTTAATATAAACATACTGCTCTAAGCTGAACTTACTGAGCCATGAGATCATAAAGCTCTGCTTAGAGCAAAACATTCATATAGAAGCTTGATCTGCATACTTGTGTCTTGTCTTATGTTACACCCTCCAACTAAAGACAACTTACCTTTCCAAAATCAGAAAATTCAAAGAGCATCTGTGGCTCAAAGAGTTCATCTTTATGTAAGTTGAACTTCTTCTCACAAGTTTGTAAGAAGATACCTATGTTCTTCATGCACAAAAACTGTGGAATAGATAGATAAAATATCAGTAAGTTATACTACATAAGATAGATTAATAGATATAGTGGCAATAACTTCCATAAAGTCTATTTTACTATCCCCCTTTAAAGTATAATATGAAAACTATACTCATTGGAAACTGCACTTGTTAATCAAAATAATATTTGGAGCAAAATATGGTAGAAACTATATGACTATATAACTGCTTCACTAAAAGAGTGTAATACAACATTTGAGGTACTGTATGAAAAAAACTCCATCAGGAACTTTCTCCTGCCAAACTAAGAGAATATCCCACATGCTTAAAGCAACCCAAGTATAAACTCCATGTAAATAAATGGCCCAAAAACATGGAACACTACCAAAAGATTCTAAAAATTCCCTATTTGCCAACTACAGTGGTACCTCGAGTTACGATATTTTTTCGTTCGAGAATGCTGTTCAACTGCCATTACCAAACGAATTTATCCCCATAAGGAATAATGTAAAATAGACTAGTCCTTTTACACCCCCAAAAATATACCTACAAAAGCATTTAAAAAAATAAACTTACATAAAAAGGCAATTTTGGGGACCATCGTAACTCGAGGTACCACTGTACTTTAAAACTATTTTTAAAAACACCTTCAATTTGATATGCAGTGGTACCCCGGATTTCATCAATAATTCATTCCAGAAGGCTGTTCAAGTGCCGTTACCAAACGAATTTGTTCCCATAAGGACGAATGTAAATTAGATTAGTCCGTTTCAGACCCCCAAAAATACACTTATAAAAGCACTTACAAAAATACACTTACAGTGGACCCTCGCTATTCGAACATAATCCGTTCCAGGAGCTTGTTTTTAACACGAAATGTTCGAAAGGCAATTTAATATTTCCCATAAGAAATAATGGAAATACAGTGAACCCTCGGTTAGCCTGTTCCTGTTAGCGGCCAACTCGGTTAGAAGTCGGTTTTACGGCTCCCAGTTAGCAGCCGTTATTTCGGTTAGCGGCCGTATGGGACGCGTCCGTCTGCCGGCTGGGGCCGCTTGCGCTTCGGTTTGGCTGTGTCTCTCGGTGTGTAAGGAAGCTTCTGCTCATTCATCCAAACATTTCACTTGTTTTCCATTGTTTTTTGTCAGTGCAACTGCGAAATAAGTAACCATGGCTCCCAAGAAAGTTCCTAGTAAAGTTCCTTTGGTAAAGAAAGTGAGAAACACGATAGAATTCAAGGCAGGCAGGCATAGAGGCAAGGAGTGTAGCAGGCATGCATGGAGTGTAACAGGCTAGCATTCATGCAGGGAGTGTAGCATTCATGCAGGGAGTGTAGCATTCATGCAGGGAATGTAGCATTCATGCAGGGAGTATAGCAGGCATGCAGGGAGTGTAGCATTCATGCAGGAAGTGTAGCAGGCATGCAGGGAGTGTAGCATTCATGCAGGGAGTGTAGCAGGCATGCAGGGAGTATAGTTGGTGGAATGACTCTGAAGCTGGTCCTAGTGGCATTAAAAGACAAAGAAGGGAAGTAACCCCAGAGAGGGACTTGTTACCTGAAGTCCTTTTGGAGGGGGATTTTCCTTCCAAAAACTAACTTCTCCCTATTTGCTCCTCCCTATCTTCCAGAAGCCAGCATTAGTCTTCAATAAAGGTATGTAATACTGATTTAATTGTTAAAAAAAAAAAATTATTGTGAATATTTTTGTCTGGAATGGATTAATTGTATTTACATTATTTCTTATGAGGAATATTAATGCGGTTAAAGGCCATTTCGTTAAAGGCCATTTCGGTTAAAGGCCTAGCTCCTGGAATGGATTACGGCCGCTAACCGAGGGTCCACTGTACAGTGGACCCCCGAGTAACAAGCACCTCAGAAATCGTACAACTATGTAAGTATAATATTGTAAGTGCTTTTGTAAGTGCATTTTTGGGGGTCTGAAATGGACTAACCTACTTGACATTATTCCTTAAGGGAGAAAATTCGTTCGGTAATGGCACTTGAGTAGGCTTCTGGAATGAATTATGCTCGTTACTCGGGGGGCCACTGTACAATTAATCCGTTCCAGAAACCCAAAAATATTAAAAAATAATATATTTTAATGAAATTAATTATATTTCTACATACACAAAAGAATTACTTACTACTAAAAGTATTAGTAAATAAATGCATGTATTTTTATACTTACCTTTATTGAAGATTGTTGATGGCATATGGAAGATAGGGAGGAGGAGTGAGGGTGGAAGGGAGGGGTTAGTGTTTGGAAGGGGAATCCCCCTCCAAAAGGACTTCAGGTATCAAAGCCCTATCTGGGGTTTCTTCTCTTTTTGGTCTTTTAACCCTTTCAGGGTTTCGGCCGCACTAGTATGGCTTACGCACCAGGGTTTTCGACGTATTAGTACACCTAAATTCTAGCGCCCTTAAATCAAGTGGAAACAGGCTGGTAGGCCTAGATGTGGGAGAATGGGTCTGTGCGGTCAGTGTGCGCAGTATAAAAAAAATCCTGCACCACACAATGCGTAATGAGTAAAAAAAAAACTCCGACTGTGTTTTTGGTTTAAAACAGCGACTTTGCAGTCTATTTTCGTATGGTATTTATTGATGTATTCTCGTTTTCTTGGTCTCATTTGATAGAATGGAAGATATATTACAGAAATAGAGATAATTTTGATTGGTTTCACGATGACAAGTACCTTGAAACTAAGCGCAAAGTAGTGAAAATGTTAAATTTTTGCCGATGTTGAAGAGTAAACAAATCACGCCATGCGTCCAATACACATCAACTGGCGAGTCTAATATTTTTACAAAAGTGCACTGATATTATTTATACCGTTTTTACAATGATGCAATAGTATACATAACAGAAAATCTTCTATTTTTTGTGAGAATAAAAATTCAAAATTGAAAGCAAAAGTAATGTAAGAGGAGCCCGGAGACATGACTAATGAACAGATAAAATGTTATTTTAGTGCCAGGAATGTCTGTCTCGTTTATTCTGGACCCTATTTTGATATTGGCATCTTTTGAAATTTGTGTAAAATTGGCCAAATAGCCAATTTCTGACCAATTTATTGGGTAGTTCAAATCGGTAAATTGGGGGTTTCTTGTACTCAATTGATAGAACAAATGGAATTCTAGCGAAATAGCTAAACTTTTGGTAGACTGAAACATTGGAATTGGCCGAAAATAGGGCTCAAAATGGGCGAAATCGCCAATGCATAAACATCGTCGATACCACTTTGTGAGAGCATAATTCCGTTAGTTTTTCATCAAATTTCATACTTTTGGTGTCATTATGATCGGAAAAGGATTATCTATCATTTCATAAGAAAAAATAAAAAAAAAATCCGAAAAATTTGCAACCCTGAGGGGTTAAGGAAGAGGGCCTCACGACCCTGAAAGGGTTAATTCCACTAGGACCAGCTTGAGAGTCACTGGACACTAACAAAATAACTGTCCACAGTCCTCTGTTTCTGGCGCCTCTAACATTTGCCTGAAGTAGGACATTGTTTGGTCACTGAACATGCTGCTGTTATGGCTTGTTTGAGCTTGCTCTTTGCAAGATCGGCATGCAACTTCCTTGCCTTTTCACAAATGATTGACTCCGACACACTATCACCCGCCAACTCTTTATCCTTGATCCACACCAACAACTTCTCAATCTCTTCGATTATTTGTGGTCTATTTTTGGCTCGCACAGTAACACCTTTTGCAACATCAGCTTCCTTGATTTGTTCCTTCTTATGCAGGATAGAAGTGATAGTTGACCTGTTTTTGCCATATATCCTGGCAAGCTCAGACATTCGCACACCACTCTGGTATTTTTTTTATTATTTCCTTCTTCGTGTCTATGGTGTTTCTCACTCTCTTCATCCCAGGAGTACCACTAGGAACTTTCTTGGGACCCATGGTAGCTTATTTCACAGTTGCACTTAATGATCAAACTCCAAACAATTATAATTAAGTGTGAAATGTCTGGATGAGCGTGCAGGGTATTGTTCTCTCGAGTGTAAACAATGCGGGACTGGCTCTCTGCGCCTGGGCGGACAGGTCATGGGCGCACTTGTTCGAATCGCGATACAGTCAACCCCCAGTTCTCATTATTAATCCGTTCCAGAGGGCTCGTCGATCACCGGTTTGGTTGAACTCCGATTCTATTTTCCCCATGAGAAATAATGGAAATAAAATTAATCCGTTCCAGACATCCAAAAGTATTAAAATAAAATATTTTTCAGAACTTTTTGACATTAAATTACACAATTTTATGAGAAATAAAGAAATAATAGTACAATAACACATCACTTACATTTATTGAAGAGTTGTTGATATGTGCAAGACGGGAGGAGGGGAGAGGATGGAGTAGTATGCTAGTGTTTGAAAGGGGAATCCCCTTCCATTAACACTGCAGGTGGCAAGTTCTTTTCTGGGGTTACTGGCCACACTCCCTGCATGAATGCTACACTCCCTGCATGCATCACCTGCATGCATACACTCCTCATAATGCTACCTCCTGCATGACTGCACACTCCCTGCATGACTGCTACACTCTCTGCATGCTGCTACACTCCCTGCATGCCTGCTACACTCCTGCATGCCTGCTACACTCCTGCATGCCTGCTACACTCCCTGCATGCCTGCTACACTCCCTGCATGCCTGCTACACTCCCTGCATGCCTGCTACACTCCCTGCATGCCTGCTACACTCCCTGCATGCCTGCTACACTCCCTGCATGCCTGCTACACTCCCTGCATGCCTGCTACACTCCCTGCATGCCTGCTACACTCCCTGCATGCCTGCTACACTCCCTGCATGCCTGCTACACTCCCTGCATGCCTGCTACACTCCCTGCATGCCTGCTACACTCCCTGCATGCCTGCTACACTCCCTGCATGCCTGCTACACTCCCTGCATGCCTGCTACACTCCCTGCATGCCTGCTACACTCCCTGCATGCCTGCTACACTCCCTGCATGCCTGCTACACTCCCTGCATGCCTGCTACACTCCCTGCATGCCTGCTACACTCCCTGCATGCCTGCTACACTCCCTGCATCCCTGCTACACTCCCTGCATCCCTGCTACACTCCCTGCATCCCTGCTACACTCCCTGCATCCCTGCTACACTCCCTGCATCCCTGCTACACTCCCTGCATCCCTGCTACACTCCCTGCATCCCTGCTACACTCCCTGCATCCCTGCTACACTCCCTGCATCCCTGCTACACTCCCTGCATCCCTGCTACACTCCCTGCATCCCTGCTACACTCCCTGCATCCCTGCTACACTCCCTGCATCCCTGCTACACTCCCTGCATCCCTGCTACACTCCCTGCATCCCTGCTACACTCCCTGCATCACTCCCTGCTACACTCCCTGCATCACTCCCTGCATCACTCCCTGCATCACTCCCTGCATCACTCCCTGCATCCCTGCTACACTCTTTACCACAGGCTTTGCACTAGGAGCTTTCTTGGGGCCCATGGTGGCTTATTTAGCAGTTGCAAGCACTAAAAACAGTGGAATAATGACAATATACTGGTATGAATGCATGGGTGGCGCGTGGGTGGTGATCGCTCGCTTGTAAACAATAGCACACTGAGTGTCCGGGCCCAGTTGGGCCACGCATACGCGTCCAGGACGAATCGCCAACTCCGAGCGGATCGGCTAATACCGAGCCAAAATTCTCGTCAAAAAAAACGTCAAACACCGATTTGGACGACCTCCGACACCGTCGAGCACCGGGGGTTGACTGTATTTTGTTCGCATGTCGATATCGATTTTCTTGTTCTAATGACGATATGTTCTATTGCCGAGCCGTTCGAATAGCGAGGGTCCACTGTACATAATTGTTCAAGTTGGGAGCTGTACGAAATCCGGGGTACCACTGTAAACTTACGAAGACCGAATATGAATGTCCAATACACATGATGCAGCTTGCTTATCCAGATTCCATTTAGCACTCATGCTCATGCACTTACTATATTTCTAGCCCCAAGTAAATATTATAAAATTATCAATACGATTTTGTATTTCACTACATATAATCTCTTCATACTACATACAGTGGACCCCCGGATTACGTACTGCTCCAAACTCGAACAATTATGTAAGTGTATTTTTTAAGTGCTTTTGTAAGTGTATTTTTGGGGTCTAAAAGGACTAACCTACTTTACATTATTCCTTATGGGAACAAATTCGTTCGGTAATGGCACTTGAACAGCATTCTGGAACGAAATAGTGACGTAATCCGGGGATCCACTGTACTACAGTTATGTTGCCTAAAATTATCATTATATACATTTAATATTTGTGTCTTCAGACAACTTAACTGTACGTACAGGTATACAGTAAGCTTAGTAACCAAATAATCTAATCCCAACTGTATAATGTCAAGTAATTTTAGTTCAAGTTTTAGTTTGCCTGAAATGCTTTCTGCAACAGAACACAATCTGGCTAATGCCAGGAAGGCCAGAAAAATGGCAGGGGGAATATAATGAGAACATTCAAAACAAGAAATAACACCATTTGAGACACTATTCAAATCACTCATGCTCACTTGTTTGTATACAAAATAAATATATGTAATAATAATAATAATAATAATAATAATAATAATAATAATAATAATAATAATAATATTAATAATAATAGGGCTAGTAACCCCTTCTCCTGTATATACAGTGGACCCCCGGTTTACGTTATTAATTCGTTCCAGAATGCTGTTCAAGTACCGTTACCAAACAAATTTGTTCCCATAAGGAATAATGTAAATTAGATTAGTCCTTTTAGACCCCCAAAAATACACTTACATAATTGTTCGAGTTTGGAGCCTAACGTAAACCGGGGGTCCACTGTACAGTGGTCCCTCGGTTTTCGCCGAAAATTTGTTCCAGAATGCTGCTCAAGTGCCATTACCGAACGAATTTACTGCCTTAAGAAATAATGTCACGTAGATTAGTCTATTTCAGACCCCCAAAAATACACTTGCAACAGCACTTACGAAAATACACTTACATAAATGTTCGAGTTTGGAGATGCACGAAAACTGAGGGACCACTGTAGTACTAAATGTAAAAGGAGAAACTTTTGTTTTTCCTTTTAGGCAACCCCGCTTTGGTGGGAAACGGTCGACATGTTGAAAGAATAATAATAAGAATAATAATAAGAAGAAGAAGAATACAGTGGAACCTCGATTTTTGTGATTAATCCGTTTGAAAAAGTCTGATGATAAACCGAATCGAAAGAAAACGGAAGCAATATTTCCCATAAGAAATAAAGTAAATCCAATTACTCCGTTCCAGACACCCAAAAATATTAACAAAAAATACATTTTATAGAAAATAACTATAGTTTTACATACAAACTAGGGCATATGAAAACCAAGGTTCCACTGTAAATATATATATATACAGGAGGGCCCCACTTATACAGCAGATAGGTTCTGGGCTACCACTGTAAAGTGAATCATAGCCTTTTTTCACTTTCAAATGCATATGAAAGCCCGATAACATATTTCCATTATCATATATTAAGTGAGCAATAGTTAAGCCTAAAAAAATGCATATACAGTACTGTGCTACCCCGAGTTTCGTACAGCTCCCAACTCAAACAATTATGTAAGTGTACAGTGGACCCTCGCTATTCGAACACTCCAAAACTCACCCTTTTATGTAAGTTTATTATTGTAAGTGCTTTTATAAGTGTATTTTTGGGGGTTTGAAATGAACTAATCTAATTACATCATTCCTTTTTTTTTTTTATTAACACATCGGCCGTTTCCCACCAAGGCAGGGTGGCCCGACAAAGAAAAACTTTCATCATCATTCACTCCATCACTGTCTTGCCAGAGGCGTGCTTACACTACAGCTACAAACCTGCAACATTAATACCCCTCCTTCAGAGTGCCGGCACTGTACTTCCCATCTCCAGGAATCAAGTCCGACCTGCCGGTTTCCCTGAAACCCTTCATAAATGTTACCTTGCCTACACTCCAACAGCACATCAAGTCCTAAAAACCATTTGTCTCCATTCGCTCCTTTCTAACACGCTCACGCATGTTTGCTGGAAGTCCAAGCCCCTCGCAATCAAAACCTCCTTTACCCCCTCCCTGCAACCTTTTCTAGGCCGACCCCTACACCGCCTTCCCTCCACTACAGATTTATACACTCTCGAAGTCATTCTATTTTGCTCCATCCTTTCTATATGTCCAAACCATCTCAACAACCCCTCCTCAGCTCTCTGGATAATAGTTTTGGTAATCCCACACCTCCTCCTAATCTCCAAACTACGGATTCTCTGCATTATATTCACACCACACATTGCCCTCAGACACGACATCTCCACTGCCTCCAGCCTTCTCCTTGTTGCAACATTCACAACCCATGTCTCACACCCATACAATAGTGTTGGTATAACTATACTCTCATGCATTCCCCTCTTTGCTTTCATGGATAAAGTTCTCTGTCTCCACAAGCTCCTCAGTGCACCACTCACCTTTTTCCCCTCATTAATTCTATGATTCACCTCATCCTTCATATAACCATCTGCTGACACATCCACTCCCAAATATCTGAACACATTCACCTCCTCCATACTCTCTCCCTCCAATCTCATATACAATCTTCCATTATCTAATTTTTTTGTTACCCTCATCACCTTACTCTTTCCTACATTCACTTTTAATTTCCTTCTTTTACATACCCTACCAAACTCATCCACCATCCTCTGCAACTTCTCTTCAGAATACAAATACAAATATTTATTTCATTGCTAGTTTACATAGGTTATGTTATTACAGTCATAAATTGAAGTGCAAGGAGAGCCACTGGCATGCCATGGCATTAGGGGCAGCTTAATCTAATGGCTTATAGACTATGAACATAATATTAGAGAAATTGAGTGAGTTTGTCTTATTAGAGTGTTCAAATTACAATATGATGATAATACATTGTTCAAAATACAATATGATGATATTACATTGTAACAAGTGTTTAGTAGGATGGTAATATAATAGTAAAAATTGAAAATATTTTATAGGAAAATAACATTGAGCATTTTTTAAATTAATTTACAGTATGATTATTTAGTTTAGGGTGAGTAGGTGGTTTTTGAGTAGTCTTAAATTGGTTTTCAGACAAGGTTATTTTAGTATTTACTGGTAATGAATTCCAGATTCTGGGGCCCTTTATGTGCACAGTGTCATCAGCAAAGAGCAACTATGACAACTCCCACTTTGTGTTAGATTCTTTATCTTTAACCCCACACCTCTTGCCAACACCTGAGCATTCACTTCTCTTACAACTCCATCTATAAATATATTAACCCATTGGGGGTCGACAGGCCTTCTCGGAAACATGTTCTCAGGGTCGAAAAAATTTTGGAAAAAAAAAATAATAATTTTTTTTTTTTTTTTCAACAAGTCGGCCGTCTCATACCGAGGCAGGGTGCCCCAAAAAGAAAGAAAATCCCCAAAAAGAAAATACTTTCATCATCATTCAACACTTTCACCACACTCATACATAATCACTGTCTTTGCAGAGGAGCTCGGATACGACAGCTGAGAAAAGTCCCTCCCAGCTGTCACTATCTCAGACCCCTCCTTTAAAGTGCAGGCATTGTACTTCCCATTTCCAGGACTCAAGTCCAATTAAATCAATTAACTGGTTTCCCTGAATCCCTTCACAAAATGTTACCCTGCTCACACTCCAACAGATAATAATAATAATAATAATAATAATAATAATTTTTATTTGGACATGATACAAAGAATTACATTTGGTTATTGAGATTACATGAGGTGTACATGCCAAAAGCCCCTAGTATGCAGGGCATTTTGGGCAGACTTAAAATTAACTTAAAACTAGATTGTAAGAATTTTTGTAGATAGGATACAATGAGTAAAGGTGAGTATTTAAGCTATGAAATTTGAACATAGTTTTGTACTTTTGTCTTCATTATAAAATTATTTAAATCAGATTAAACAAATTAAAGCAATAATAATAATAAAATAATAAAAAGTTATGGTTGATAATTTATAAAATAAGTAAAGTTGCATATCTAAGTTTTAAAGTTTGAATATAAGTTGAACATATCAA